>CM056380.1:784895-987395 GCA_029718625.1 Synaphobranchus kaupii | reverse complement strand
CAGAGCTAGCCGGGTCTCCAGTAAAGACGCTAGCACACACACACACACACAGTTTCTGTAAGATCAGAGCTAGCCGGGTCTCCGGTAAAGATGCTAGCACACACACACACAGTTTCTGTAAGATCAGAGCTAGCCAGGTCTCCAGTAAAGAGGCTAGCAGGCCGCACTGCAGCCTGGGACTCGCCTTGTTTCGGCTGCTCTCGCAGGACTGCAGGCTGGCCAGGATCTGGCTCTCGATGGCCTGGACCCAGGCGTCCCGCTCCTCCAGGCTCTGGGCCTCAAAGTGCCACGTCTGGCCCGTGCTGGACACGATCATGAAGTCAAAATTCTCCTCGTCTGAAAAACGTGAAGAAGACGGACATCGCTGACAAATGGCATTCTAAGCTACATGCATCCAGACCGTGAAATGCTCTAAAACTCCAAACTCTCATGCTTCTCATGAATTATATACACACATACGCACACACACACACACACACACACACAAATACTGTACACACACAGTGGCATGCATTCAGTTCTCACCCTGAAACAATACCTCTCACACATACTCACAACACATGCATACACATGCATGTGCATGTGAACACACATGCCCACATATGCACAGGAAGACATGCGGGTGAACATGTACACTCGCACATGCAAACATGTGCATGCACATCTAATGTAACATGTACATCTTTGGAGGATGTCATATCCAATGAGAGTCAAGGCACATGGGCAGCATGAAGATGACCTGGCCTTGGGAAAAGCCTGTCATATTTGGCAGAATTAACAAAACAAAAAAAACATCAGCTTTTTGAAAAGCAGACACATGCTCCGCCCTCCCAGTTCGCTGTTACCTGTCTTGTAAATGTTTCTCAAACTACCAAAGCTTTTTAATTTCCACATTTTGCGCTTGGCTGCCGAGCGAAGGGGTTAGAGCGTGTCCGAGAAAAGGGAAAGAAGGAGGGAATGTTGGAGAGAAAGAGAGAAGAGGGGAGAGGTAATTAAAGAGAGGGTAAGAGGCAGGCATTGGCGAGTCTGGGGCAGAAATATCTTGCCCTTCAGGAAAGGAGAAAGCCAGCACACTCACTCCAACTCTCCGTCTTAATCTTCCCATATATTTTTATTCATATATTTGCATCATAATTTATTTCTTTCACATTGGAGCCCACATGTACATCCTTATGAAATATCTGCAATGTTTCTCTGTTTCAGTTACTGTTATACTGCTCGTATCGTGCACGGATATCGCACATGCACTTTCTAGACATGGCCATTTGCAGTTGCTTCGACTATTTTGAGTAGTTCATTGTTTTTTTTCCTGAACTCATAAAGACAAATACATATACATAAACACATAAATGTTTTTCGCCAGTGTCTATTTTTGATTATATTACCATACAAAGGAATTTCTCTGATCTGAATATCTGACTGATACACCATTGCACTCGCTGATTCTGCCATGTCCTTCTTCATTTTTCTACAAGGAGAAGTCTCTAAACTGGTTCAATCTTTATCCTTCTGATTGGCTGATCTTTATGACATCGCTCACCCTTTTGTGATTGGCTACTCACCCTCAGCTTGTCCAATGGCGGCGTCGCCTTTCTGGTTCATGCTCTTCTTCCTTCTGTTTTTCTTCCTGTCAGTCATTGGGGAGGGCGGAGCCAGGTCTTTTGCATTGGGGGTACTGGATACAGTTTCAATGGCTGAGTCTGACACAAGGACAAAGAAACGGGAAAGCAGGTTTCTGTGAAGTACAATCAGAAATCACATGACAAATAAAACAGGACTATATTGGTGGTTAAATGTGATAATGGAGGTTGACATACCCACACTTTGTGCCTTGCCTGAGAGGGAAGAGGGGCACCTCTGTGTCCCCTTGTCCCCTCTTGGTGACACACCACTTCCACTCCCCTCCTCCACTGGCAGGAGGCTGCTGGGAAACGTAGGAGCTAACAAAAGAATGAACAACATGACTACAAGTCACCATAACTCCTATGAAATACATTATCATCATCAAGTGTGCCATTCTCATTTTAAAAGCTCCACCCAACCCCTACTTTATTAGAACTGGCTGAAATCCTGATCAATAATTTACTAATCGGACACCTGCATTGTGTCAAAATATAGTGCCCTGGAAAAGTATTGGCAAAAAAGGCTGTATAAAATAGACAACTCAGACAAAGTGGTATAGTGTACGCAGTAAAATGGGGAAATTATAATCCAATTGCTCAGAGAAGACAATTTTATTCCCCAAAACTATTGTCACCCCTGTTTTCAGTACTTTGTACATCCCCCCATTGCAAGGATAACAGGGGTGCCAAGAATCTTTTTTGGAAATAAAATGACCACTACTTTAAAAAAATTCTCTCTGAGCAATTAGTATAAAATAATATATTTTAAAAAAAAAACAATATAGCTTATTTTGGAAGGCACTGTTGCATTTATTAAAATAAGTTTGAGTGAAGACAAATCTGGGTAATAAAGCACATTTTAAAAAGAAACACACACCAAACAGACATTCACATGAAACAAGCTAAAATAAAATGACACCCCACCTAATGGCTTATCACAAATATTGGGTAAAAAATATCCAATTTTCATATGAGAGTTGTATGTTACCTGCACTTCCTCCGTCAGGGCCAGACATGTCCTTGACCAATCCGTTGAGGCCGGGGGCAGGGCCACAGGAAGTGACAGCACGTGGTGGGCGTTTCCCCGGAACCTTCACTGTGACACGCAACAAGTCTATCTCCTTCCCATGATTATTCAACATGTAATCCTGCCATGTAAAAACACAGTCAGTTACCCCAGCAACATGTACAAAACCATATTATACTGGCCATGTAAAAAGGAACACAGTCAGTTACACCAGCAACACCTAAAGAAGAAACATTAAAAGACTGGATTCATCATTATCCTAAGGTAACAGGAAGAAAAGGTTGGGACGTGTCATAGAGCATGTCATTAGCCATTACGACCACTAGAGGGCTCTGGACCAAACCCAGTCAGGATGCGAAGTTGCTGGCGTAGCCATTAATCATTCTATCAACTGCGCAGCATTAAACTTTAAATATCATTAGCATTTAACGACACAAAGGGGAACGCTTGCGTTTGACGTTCCATTTACTTTGAAGTGGCATTCTTCTGACTTTTTTTTTTTTTTTTTTAATGCGTGTACCGTGAGACGGTCGGACGGCCGGACGGCCGGCGGCGCATCGACTCACGTTGACGCTGGAGTGGTACGACAGCGTGCCGTTGTTGGACAGGGTGACGTACTTCTTCTTCCACTCCTTGTTGAGGGAGTTTCCGCTGCGCTTCAGCAAGATGCTCTGTAGCCATGGAGACAGATGTCAGTGGCTTTGCAAGGGGGAGGGGCGGGGGGCAAAGCGAGGGTCGGAATCCGGAACAGGAAGGACACCGTGCTCACCTGCTTGATGGGGATAGACCTGCCACTGCCCATGTCCCCCTTGCCGTCGGCCGCTCTCTTCTCCGAGTCGCTGCCGCGCCGGTTCTGGAACACAGGGTGGCCGGGAAAGGATGATAACGGCGTGGTTTAGTGCTTAAGAATCTGGCCTCATGGCTCAGAGGTCACGGGTTCAAATCCTGCCGCTGTATCCCCCTTGGGCAAGGCACCTAATCTGAGCTACATCAGTTGATAACCGGCTGTATAAACAGACAATATGCAAAATGTGAGCTGAGTATGTCGCTCTGAAAGGCGCATCTGCCACACCACACTGTGTTATTGCAGCTTTTCACAACGTTGTAGCAACGTTTCTGAGTTTACTTTCACAACCTTTACATTTAACCACGACATTTCAGCTACAGTTTGTCGTAAAAAAAGGTTGTTCTGCCCTAAAATGTTTTTTAGGGACTGGTTTTGTGACGGGACAACGAGAACATAACGCTTCCCTAACTTCCCTTGGAGTCCAAATCAATATTTGCATCCTATGCTGCAATGTTGTGAAAGAGGCAGTCGTGCTATGCACTAGATGGGTGGCAGATAAATCAATCATGTGAATAACTGTACAGAGATTTGTGTGACGTCACGTGGTGCTGTAATGGCGACATGTAGTCCAGCTTTCTCTCGTGTTTGTGTTTGTTAATTTGAATGTGTTTTGTTGTGTCGGGCTTTTGTCTTTTGTTTTTTTTCATGCGCTGCGTGTCTGTTGTGGGACGGGGAAGCGGGCTGGAGATTTTTCGGGGCACTCCTGCTGCTCGTTTTTATAATATTGACGGATTGTCTAGCGGGGATGATTTTAGTTTGTGGTCGTCACCATGGAGAAGCATTCGCATTATGCTCGGAAATGTCCGTTGGATCTGCAGCCACGGAGTTTACCATCGCTCTTCACCGGAGTTGTCTTATTTATTGTTGCTGGTGGCTACAACTGAAGTTCCCTTTCGGGAAAATAAAATGTATTCTATTCTGTTCTATTGGATAGAGAGGGTAAGAGAGGCGGGGCCTTTTGGGGGGGGGTGTTGGCTGACCGTGAAACGGGACGTGCGTCTGCGGGGGGTACTCCTCTGCTGCCCTGGGGTGGCGCTCCCCCCTGCTTCGCCTCCTGGCACCCTCCTCATCTCCTTGTGGCTGATGACAGGGGTGGAGGGCAGAGAGGAGGAGTAGTCACTGCTCTGGCCTCCATTACTGGCCTGTGGCAAAGAACGAGAGAGACGGACAGCGAGACTCTCACGGTCATGTTTCCAACAATAAAGCAAAAATAAAAAGTGCGAAAGCCGTAGTCTGTCCACTTTGTGGTGAGACCCGTAGGCATTTTCCTTTGCCGTCTGTCAAATTTATGAATATAGCCTAACAAACAGACTTTAAAATTCTCCTCAATGACTTGGAAGTTACTTTGGAAATTGAGTTAGCTGCATCTTAACTTGTTTTTTATTTATTTGTTGAATGAGCTCGCTGACTACACTTGGAGTTACATTATACGTGATATAAATACATATTGAGCACTGAGGATATAAATACATATTGAGCACTCTGGTTTCTTTTCCTCTTGCTTTATAACTTGAGTATGAACTTGAATTTGACAGACAGGACAGAGAGGCAGGCTGGCAGTGTTTGAGAAGGAGAGAAGATTGTAAAGATTTGAACAGCGGGGATATCGAAAGCTATAGGAGTGAGATGGGCAAGCTAGTGGAGGAGGCGTTAACGTCATTAACGTCCATACAAATCCTTTACTCTGTCCGCCGACACATAGTCACCACGCAAAATGGATTCCGCCGAGTCACAAAATGGCGCACAGGCCGTTTCATAAAAGCGGGGGAGACATAAACTGCGACTGTGGGGGTTGGTTTTTGGGGCGCGTTACCTGTCCAGGGAAGGCTCCCGAGAGGGGAGTGGAGCCCCCAGAATGGCTGGGGGAGTTGGGAAGTGACTTGCAGGAAGCCAGAAGGAGGGCTTGCTTCTTAACCGCCACTATCTTCTGAGCCGCTGTGGAAAAAAACCGGCAGGTGAGTCACTTTGGTCCCGCAGGTACACCACGACCTCCGGCACTCACATAACCGCGCCTCTTTATCTCTGCTTCCAAAGTAATCACTGGAACAAGGAAATTACATTTGCACTTTCCAACCTATCCAGAGTAGGGCTTCATAATTCAGTAGACCTCATTTACCTGAGGAAACGGAATCAGATTAAGCTCTGATTGCTTGCATAACATGCCCGTCTGACAAGCCAGACTATTCCAGGTTACGTTTCTGTTTCGCACTGATGAGGCCCGCAATAAAAATCAGACCGCTGGCCTAAGACCCGTAGTCATAAAGCGGTTGATTAGGAGTGGCGATCTGGGATCGGGTTTCCCTGACGACATCCTAACCTTGTCCATTATGAGATAACTGCAAAACTGGTCTGAGATCAGCACTCCTTACCTCCGAATGCTCTCTGAATAAGGGCCCTGGGTTCAACAACCTTTCTTATCTCTGACTCAAAAAAGCACGTGCAAAGCTTTTTCTTCACAAACCGCAGTTTGGCGAGCTTGAAAAGGCCTGCACTTTTCAGTTAGGTCCAGGCTAAATATTTGTGTACCACCTTCAGCATTGAAATGGTGTTACATGTTGACGGCAAACCCTGTCTGTAAAATGTCACCACAGCTGTACATGTAACTGAAGAGGAATTTACAGTCAGAGCATCTATTTAAGAAGGTTAAGAATAAGTACTTGACTAGGTACAGTAGCCAGGCTACAATAGGTTGTGACACATGCTATGAAAACCTAAAGGTTGCAGGTTTGACTCCCAGGTAGGACAGTGACAGTAATGTAAAAAAAACAACAACAGATTGTAATTTATTATAATCGCAGAGAAAAAGAGATTGGAAACCTCATTGCAAATAAGCACTGTTTTTATATAATCCTCTGACTGCCAGTCTGAAATGAGTGGAAAGGAGAACTCTCTTTAATGGGGTTATTTCAGGCTTCCACAGGAAAGAACGCTTCAAACCTACAGCGCTAACATGCTAACACACGCGTCAAATTTTCACATCGTCATGGTGTCACAAACCCGCAAAATCTGCCGTCAGAACGACCCGTGAGCTATCGCTGAGTCATAACATCTTGACAACTGGCCCATTACTTAATGAAACCACTGTGCCAAGCCATGTTCAGAAAGGATTGTGGAGACCGCGCTCCCGGGCGGACTGCTAAGACGTCACCGTACAGCACTGTACGCCCGCAACAGAGGGCCAATTGAGGACGTTAAACTCTTTGGCTCCGCTCACGTTTTTTATTAACCGCTGTGTTAAATGTCACAGGCACAGCCAAACACACTTTTTACATCTTCACCTTCTGTGGACAGGAAGAAACTTAATGTTGAATACAAAGTGTATGAAGAAAAAAGATTCTTTGGCATCTTAGCCATGATCCATATTTAAATAGTACCACTGTGTATCATTTAAGCAGATGGAATGGTCTGACCAGGAAAGACGTTCTTGGCAACTTGAAACGTTTTTGGAAGGTTCTGGAAGCATGGCACACCATTCCACAAGAGTTTATTAAGAAATTAATTAATAATATTCTTCCTGGAAGATTTTCAGTGGTTTTGAAGGTACACGTTGGACACCAAGTTACATAGTTGCACTTAATATACATTAGATTATATACTGTATATATAATGTATTAAATATAAATGTATATGTGTGAGGCAGATGGGAGTGTGATGATGGTCTACCTTCAGTGAAGACGCGGTTGACGTTGAGGCCGTAGGTGGCGCAGGTCTCGTAGTACGCGCACCGCCGCACGTCACAGCACAGCTGCCGCGCCCCGCGCGTCCTCGATCACCCGCGGGTTGGTGCTGTTGATCTTATCTAGTGGGGAGAGTCAGTTGTCAGCATCAGATTGCTCGACAGATTGTCACCATCAATCAGGTGATCAGCTCTCCATTCTTATCATTGGCTTTTCGCCATTGCCTCCGCTCCTCATGAATATTTATGAGGGGGGGGGGGGGGGGGCGTGGATGAAGATGGAATCCTCCACCGTTACCATAGCAACACAGCAAAGGAACCGCTAGAACAAGGAAGTACAGAGGACAGCGGGAACAGAGGAGCTGGCCTTCTGGTTTGTTTGTAGAACATCTGTGGATACACAGCAGCTTTGCTAGGCACAAATCATGATCCAAACAGCCCCTTCACTGTGTGTTAACTCAGTTATCCACAAATACGCACAAGCCACTGCCGACAGAATCACACACACACACACACACACACACACACACACACACACACACACACACACACACACACACACACACACACACACACACACACACACACACACACACACACACACACTCTCCTCTTCTCTGAAACAGCCACATTCCCCCTTTATATTACATTTCTCTCTCTGTCAGCAGCACACCAACCCATTTATCCTCATATCCGCAGAACATCTGGGGCCAAACCTGCTATGAAGGAGCAAAATCCTGGAACGGGGCCACGCTACAGCGCTGTGCTGAGCGCAATTTTCCCCAATTTCCACACGTTCTGCATTTCACCCCCCAGGTCAGACAGACTTTACGACAAAGCAGAACGCGCTGTAATGTGGAAAATGGCTCATGGTGAATTTGTTGGAAGGCAACCGTATGTTCAGCCACACAAAGCTAAATCACCATACATAATGTGATCAAAATGGAGGCCGGCACAGCACACTGACCACACAGCTCAGCGGTCTCACCCTTACCCTGCGTCCCCACCACTATGAACGGGACCTCCGCGATGTTTCGGTGCATCGCCAGCTGCCCGTAGCTCTTGTACACCTCCTGGAAGCTGGGCTCATTCTCCAGGCTGAAGACCAGGATGGCCGCGTCCAGCCAGGAGCTGAACTGGAGAGGTTGGTGGGGAGTGGAGAGAGAGAGAGAGAAGTGGGGTATAAAACAGGGGACGGAGGAAGGAGAGGGAAAAGGAGTGGATGCGAGAGAGAGAGAGGTAGACGTGCGGTCGCCCCATCAGGTTTCTGTCACGTTCATTTTTCTGTTCCCTCAAACGGTGCGAAGTGTGACAGACAGAAACGTTCCCGTGCCGTAACAGACAGAAACGTTCCCGTGCCGTAACAGACAGAAATGTTCCCGTGCCGTAACAGACAGAAACGTTCCCGTGCCGTAACAGACAGAAACGTTCCCGTGCCGTAACAGACAGAAACGTTCCCGTGCCGTAACAGACAGGTGAAGTCTGCATAAGTACATCGCCAAACTCCAAGTAGGACACCATTAAAATAAATATGGTTCTGGAAATTATGATATTGTGAAATTCACACACGCACTCACACGCACGCACGCACGCACACACACACACACACACACACACACACACACACACACACACACACACTCACCTGTGCATCCGGTGGCCCAGACTCCTCTCTAATTAGCAGCAGATGATTCTGTCCTTCCACCAGCACTTCCTTCTTAAACCTGCCGCCTGACAGAAACACGGAAGATGAACGTCAGCATGTTTGTGTGATATTTAAACACTGACACACTGAAACAGACTGAGGTACTGAAAACAGATGAATATGATAACAAAAAAAAACCTGAAGTGTGCACCTTCTGCAGATTCCAGGGGGAGATAGCTCCCTGTCAGGTATCTGTGGACAAGGGCAGACTTTCCACTCCTGATGCTTCCCAGAACCCCCTGGTCAAACAGAGAGAGAGAGAGAGAGAGAAAGAGGGAGAGAGAGAGAGAGTGAAAGAGGAAGAGAGAGAGAGAGAGAGCAGGAGAGAAAGAGGGAGACTTCAAACGAAGCAGCAACAAAGGGATCCACATACGTAAGCACAAAATCCACATAATTAGATCAAACCAATTTCGCCCTATTCTGAGTAAACAGAACAGTAGCAGAAGGAATTACACATATTGCAAAGTACATGACAACTGGCAGCAAGTAGGCCTCCCATGGAACCCTGAAACATATTCACCGGAATGCTCGCTAGTTAGCAAGCTAGCTAGCAAGCTAATACCTCTCCATCCTTACTATCTAGCAGAACTCCATTTTGCTTTCTGAATTTAACAGACACCCACTAATGCCGGGCTTTGTAGTTGCATTACTATTAAGTTTGCTACAAATGTACGTTTTTTTTGACAGATTTAGATAGAGTGCTAATTAGCTAGAGCTGATAATATCTGGGTGCATAGCTGGCACTTACTAGTGAACTTTCCCTTTTCAGAAATGTTTTGAGCAAACATTTCTGTTATCCCTTGATTATTACTAATAATACTATTTCTACAGCAATATTGCTGCTGCTGGTATTGGTACAACCTCTTTCAATACTACTCCTTAAGTCCTTACTCTAATTCAAGGTAAGAGCAAATGACCATTTCTTTAAAAAATACCACTTAAGCCTTGACCAAGCAAAGCAGTTTCTTTTGAAACTATACCCAGTTTTTTTTTTCATTCAAATCATTTCACTTTGTTACCGTTTTTTGTGAAAGACATGGATATATAATAAAAACTACAACTGTTTGTACTGTTCATACATGAATGAATAGTGCACGCAGTACTAATAATGAAAATGAGAACTTTTCTCACCAGGCGAAGCTCTGGAATTGAGCGACTCAGGGTCCATTCTTGGCTGTTGGCACAGGCGGCTGTTTGGGGCGGGGAGAGAGGAAGGCCAAAGGTCATGTTTACAGTAATGGGTTATAAACAAATCCATGACACAACCTAAGGTAAACTTAAACCAGATTAATGAGGGAAACAAGGCTTTCTCCTTAGATTGGGAGGGGCTACAGTATGACAGTGGAAGGAGCTGAGATAGGAAGGCCCAAAAGCCTGGTGGAGTAATGAGCACTTTCCGGCTCGCAGTGAAGCATTGTGACAGTGCATTACAAGCTACGCCACCGAGCCACCCCGGAGAGATTGCCGTTTTACCAGACTTCAAGATGAAATTCATAACTGAGCAATGCCTATTTCCTGGATTTCAGAATAAATTTCATCCCACGCAGCTGAGTAATTCCGGCCTCATTATCCACACGGAACGGGAATGAATGGGAAGCAGAGCAAGAGAGCGTGACCGCCCATCGAGGGCAGAATTACAGGCTGACTTTTTTGGGATAAATAATCAAGTTGTAGCAGCAACTGATATAAATGATATAATCTCTATCCCTTCTACCGCAGAGAGACTCAACAGGACATCACCCCACCATTCTAACCCACGGCCTCTGTGGCCATGTTCACCCACATGAACAGGCAGTTAGCATCTTCATCAAATCTCTGCAGGATGTAGCTTTTTGGCAGGTGATCCCATAAGCATTCCACAGTACAACAGGAGCCTGTCCAGCGTGCACTGACCCAGGCCTCACACTGCATCTAGAGGCCAGCGTAGACCCCCAAAGCATGTCTGCTCCACTCACAGCATGACACAAAACTAGCCCAGCCAATCAGGGCCGCTTGAAGCCTGCCAACCTCATCAAAACCATGGCAACAGCAGCAGCAGCCAGGGCAACCCAGACCTGATCCATCGCTGCCTCCCACCGGCACAGAACAGCAAAGGTATCCCAGCATCACTCACACAGCCAGGGAACACAGAGTAGAGACAACGGTATCCCAGCAACACAGCATCACTCACACAGCCGGGGAACACAGAGTAGAGACAACGGTATCCCAGCAACACAGCATCACTCACACAGCCGGGGAACACAGAGTAGAGACAACGGTATCCCAGCAACACAGCATCACTCACACAGCCGGGGAACACATGGTAGAGACAACGGTATCCCAGCAACACAGCATCACACACACAACGGTATTCCAGCAACACAGCATCACACACACAGCCAGGGAACACAGAGTAGAGACAATGGTATCCCAGCAACACAGCATCACTCACACAGCCAGCAGGGAACACACAGTAAAGGACAACGGTATCCCAGCAACACAGCATCACACACACAAAGGTATCCCAGCAATACAGCATCACTCACAAAGCCAGGTAACACAGTATTACTGCATTAACTGCAATCGCCAAACATGATGTCATGTCACATGTTTCTACTGTCTACATTACAGCCATTTTTCCACAGCATCCAGTTATACACCTGGAAGCAATTTACGTGAAGTACCTTGTTCAAGGGTACAAAGACAATGCCTCACCTGGGAATTGAGCCTGCAATGTCTAGCCTACCAGCCCAGGGACCTGTTCCAGAAAGCAGGATTACTGAGTTGGCTGGATAACTGTACAGCTCTTTTCACTTCAGTCCATGTAATTTATAGGGTCATAATACCAATTTTAGTGTCTAAACAATTGAGAAAAACTGTAATTACATTTAAAAATTAGCAATTTATCAGCAACACATGCCCCACCGTCAGAGGCCTTGTTCCCCATCCTGAAAGGGAAAGGAGCCATTTCCAGACCCAGGGGAAGGTATTGGTCTGTGGGGACCTGGATGTGCACACAGGCATACAGCCTGCTATGATCAATGAGGGCTCACCGATATGGATAGAATTACAAAAATAAACAAACAAATAAATATGAAGCAAACTACCCAAAAGCAGGTCTGAACCAACAAAATGGTGGTAGCAGGTCTGTGATGAGGTTTCATGTATCGTCAATGGGACGAGGTGACTCTATGGAAGTATGTACCTGCAGATGTTGTAGGCCAAGACATATGTGAGCACTAAATATACACAACAGCTAAAGGTTTTTCCTTGCCGCTGTTGCCTTTGGCTTGCTCTTGTGGGGGTTTAGGCAAGGGTTTTCTGTGAAGCGTATTGTGACCATTGATTGTGAAATGCGCTATATATAAATACATTTTGATTAGATTTTTGCCTTTGCAAAATATACATTCGTCGATTTATATTTGCCCAGTTGCTTTTAATGGCCAGAGAATGATGGACAGGAAAATTAAGTTTCCGCGCATATAACTCTGATGTGACAGGTTCAATAACGCCCGATATGGCAGGAACTCCCACATTGGAAGCCATTTTTACATTAATGGACGGTTAGTTTGGAGTCATGCTGGTAATGCTGCAGCCCATACAATCGGCACAACACCAACTCACCACCTGCTAGCAGCTCATTACAAAAGCAGCGCTAATGCTATGCAGCCTTCAGGTACAGGACAAGGTGGAGCCATCAGAGTGGTCGCAAAGCCGGGTCTGTGCGCGGTGTTGAACGTTGATTTGTGCGCGGTGTCGAACGTTGATTTGTGCGCGGTGTTGAACGTTGATTTGTGCGCGGTGTTGAACGTTGATTTGTGCGCGGTGTTGAACGTTGATTTGTGCGCGGTGTTGAACGTTGATTTGTGCGCGGTGTTGACCGTTGATTTGTGCGCGGTGTTGAACGTTGATTTGTGCGCAGTGTTGAAGGTTGATTTGTGCGCAGTGTTGAAGGTTGATTTGTGCGCAGTGTTGAAGGTTGATTTGTGCGCGGTGTTGAACGTTGATCTGTGCGCAGTGTTGAAGGTTGATTTGTGCGCAGTGTTGAAGGTTGATTTGTGTGCGGTGTTGAACGTTGATTTGTGCGCGGTGTTGAACGTTGATCTGTGCGCAGTGTTGAAGGTTGATTTGTGCGCGGTGTTGAACGTTGATTTGTGCGCGGTGTTGACCGTTGATTTGTGCGCAGTGTTGAAGGTTGATTTGTGTGCGGTGTTGAACGTTGATTTGTGCGCAGTGTTGAACGTTGATTTGTGCGCGGTGTTGAACGTTGATCTGTGCGCAGTGTTGAACGTTGATTTGTGCGCGGTGTTGAACGTTGATTTGTGCGCGGTGTTGAACGTTGATTTGTGCGCGGTGTTGAACGTTGATTTGTGCGCGGTGTTGAACGTTGAAGCTCAATCTGTGTGCGGTGTTGAACGTTGTCGCGCGGTTCAGGGCAGTTGTGAAGCCCGGTTCAGGGCGGTCGTGCTGAACGGTCGCGCGGAAGACTTGTAAAATCAGAGCTTGGCCGCGAGGAAAAGTTTGAAAGTCACGGCATGTTTCATGGCGGTTTTTGATATTGGAGGTGTTACGCCGCATGGGCGGTGACATAGCGCGGCTCATGTGTGTCCTCTCACAGGCCCAGATGGTGCTCTGTGGGGGGCTGGGGGGGGGGGGCTGGGTTTCGGGTAGGGGGTGAGGGATGGGAAAAGGGGGAGGAGGAGGAGGAGGAGGAGGAGGAGGAGGGAAATTAATTGCACAGGCTCTGTGGGGCAGCTCTGCTCAAGCTCAAGTTCATTAGCAGCTCAGTGTCCAGGACTCAGGTAGCACTGTGCGTGTGTGTGCATGTGGCGTGTGTGTGTGTGCATGTGGCATGTGTGTATGCACGTAAGTGTGCATGTGGCGTGTGTGTGTGTGTGTGTGTGTGTGTGTACGTGTGCATGTGCCGTGTGTGTGTGTATGTGGCGTGTGCACACATGTGTATGTGTGTGCGTGCAGTGTGTTTGCATGTGTGTGTGTGTGTGTGTGTGTATGTGTCTGTGTGCGTGTGTCTGTACATGTGTCTGTGTGTATGTGCATTTACTGTGTGTGTGTTTCTGTGTGTGAGCGTATGTGTATGTGTTTGTGTCTGTGTGTGTGTGTGTGTATATCTGTGTGTCTAGTATGTATGTGTGTGTGTATGTACGTGTAGTATGTGTGTGTGTGTGTGTATGTGTATAAACCTCAGAGTTTGAAGTTTTGAAAGTGTGAAGGCGCTGCCAAATTTTTGTATCTTAAAATTTTAATAGAGAACTTACGAAAGGCCTTTTGTTCTGCTCAAAGTCAGCTACAGCTCTGCACGGCTACAGGAGCTCTCTGTGTACTGACAACATGACGGTGAAGCGTGACTTTCAGAGCGCGTTCTCACGGGTCACGTCCTCGGAGGTGCCAGACGTGTCTGCGCAGAATTCAGCACATTTCAGCCCGCGCGAAACGCACGCCGGAACGACACCGTGGCGGCCTAAAAGCGGCGGTAAGGGAAGCGGCCTCCCAGGGATAACTGTAAATGCCTTTGTGTCGCTCGTGAATCCCACGGTGGGCAGTTGTTGTCCTTTTTGTGGGGTTAGAGAGACAATTTTTCACTGCTACAAAGACTGTGTGAGACTTCCTCCGCTTTTTAACATGGTCAGTTTGCTGGCGGCTGCTCTTGGGATAGTCTTCACAATTTCGGTTTTTATTTTTGGTATTAAGGCAGGTAAAAAAATGCGAAAAGTGGGCTGTCTGGTCAATTTCTTGCTGGGACAGGCTAAAATGGCTGTGTACCTTAGCAGAAAGAAAAAGGTTGATGTTGGGGTAACGGTTAACGTTACTGAAATTTTTAAATCACTTGTAAGATCAAGAATCTCTCTAGATTACGAGTATTATAGTAGAATGCAGGACCTAGGGGTGTTTAAGGATAAGTGGTGCCATGGGGAGGCGGTGTGTAGTCTGGTGAGAGGAGAGCTAGTATTTGCCAGCACAATAAGCTGATGTTGTGAGGAAAATGACGCTCTTTTTGAAATTGTTTGCATTGCATTGTTCTTTTTTATTTTTCTCACTATTTTTGGGGGATAATGGGGGAATTGGGGACTATTGTCAATAACACAGTGGCTTGTGTATGTAATGTATAATAAAGGTTCTGTTAAAACTCAAAACTCTCTCTCTCTCTCTCTCTCTCTCTCTGCTGTACAGACTGGAAGACGCACAGTTTCCCCTGAACACGAGCATGCTGATCTTCACGGGACTTAATTGTGAGGATTAGAAGTCAGACCACGTACTGACTCTCTCTCTCTCACATATGCACCTGTAAGCTGGCAGGTAGGGACATGCGGCAGTGGAACCATGCAGAGATGCGCGGGCGGGGTCAGCACAGTCAGAGGAAGGCCTGGTTGCTCATCATCAAATCTCCTATCCAGCGGTAATTAAAATCTCCCGCTCCGTAAAGCGAGGGCACAGATGCAAAAAAATCCTTCTCTCTAGTGCAGCCGTACAGGAGAGAGCACCTCAACACTTTATATTTCAAACTGATTTACACACAGAGTAGCCTGTGTCTCTATGTGTGTGTGCATTCGTGTGTGTTTGTGTGTCTGTGCGTGTTTTGTGTATGCATGTGTGTTTGTGTGTGCATGTCTGTGTGCGTGCCTGCGCGCGTGTGTGTGTGTGTGTATGTGCGTGCGTGCGTGCGTGTCTGTGTGTGTGTGTGCGTGTCTGTGTGTGCGTGTCTGTGTGCGTGTGTGCGTGTCTGTGTGTGTGTGCGTGTGCGCGTGTCTGTGTGCATGTGTGTTTGTGTGTGTGTGTGCGTGTGCGCGTGTCTGTGTGTGTGTGTGTGTGTGTGTGTGCATGTGTGTGTGTGTGTGTGTGTATGTGCGTGCGTGCGTGCGTGTCTGTGTGTGCGTGTCTGTGTGTGCGTGTCTGTGTGCGTGTCTGTGTGTGTGTGCGTGTGCGCGTGTCTGTGTGTGTGTGTGTGTGTGTGTGTGTGTGTGTGTGCGCGTGTCTGTGTGCGTGCCTGCGTGTGTGTGTGTGTGTGTGTGTGTTTGAGGGAAGTAGGATTTTGAAGTTATGGGAGGACATTGAAGTCTGCCTGCGGAGTTTAATTATGAATTCCCGTTTCCTGATTTTTTTATTTTTTTTTATTTTTTTTGAATACAAAAACCACAGGGGCTGTCCACTCCAACAGACTATCAACATAGAGTATATCCAGGTAGAGAAGGGCATCTAACTACCGCTGGTACTGTAACACTCTACACACTTAAACAATGAACCCCAAAGGGTCTGTTTATAATGGACATGAGTGAATAGGAGCCTTAGGGGAGCACTGCATATGTATTCATGAGTGGTGCGCACACACACACACACACACACACACACACACACACACACACACACACACACACACACACACACACACACACACACACACACACACACACACACACACACACACACACACACACACACACACACACACACACACACACACACGGAGGATGAGAGCAGACTAGCTCAGCCTTCCCCATTAAAGAGAGCCTTTCCAACACAAAGGCCAGCGTTTGTGAATCAAATCCACACGTCTCTGCGTGGGTACGGTCTCTCACACACACACACACACACACACACACACACACACACACACACACACACACACACACACACACACACACACACACACACACACACACACACCGCCGAGCAGACAGCGTTTACGTAGCTCTGCCTGCAGCCACACCGCCCTATAATTTCTCCTGCCAGACGGCTACGGCTAAGTGGGGCCTGGCTTGGTTATTATCCGGATGGGAAGAGACATATTGGGAAAACTGGGAGAAGATTGGGAAAACTATGTTCCTGATAAAGGAAAACAAAGAGGGACTGGCTTTCATTTGACCTTTCTGGTCAAAGAAAGGTCAAATATATGAATTTAATAAAAGGCCAGCACTGTCGCAATGCTACCGTTAGCAGTGAGACAGATGAACGGCTTAACTCTGATGCCCAACTGCCGATCACCGGCCCTGGCTAACCACCACGAGAATTCATTTTGTTTTAAAAAATGCCTCTCAAAAATGTAAGTCAAAAATTGTGGTAGCGTAGGCTGATTTGCAGGTTCCGCAGACGTATAACTCATACAAAGAGAAGAGCAGAGTAATGCTATAAAACTGCGTCTGGATATACATATAACTCATACAAAGAGAAGAGCAGAGTAATGCTATAAAACTGCGTCTGATATACGTATAACTCATACAAAGAGAAGAGCAGAGTAATGCTATAAAACTGCGTCTGATATACATGCGTGCAGATGAATAATTGGGGTGAATGTATTGGAAATAGTGCCCCTCCCTGACTGTGAGGAGGGAGGACAGGCATCGTGGGTGAAGAGAAGAGACCTCAGGGCCAGAGTCAAATCAACTCGAGAGAAGAGAGGGAAAGAGAGAGAGAGGGAGAGAGAGAAGAGGAGAGAAATATGCACATATATCACATCTGTGGGAACCAGACAGATTTCACTCTCAATGAGGCCCCCATTACACGCACACACACCCACCCACGCGCACACACAGATACACACACACAAGCACAGACACACGCACACATTTGTGGCCTCCAAATGAATTCAACTCAAGTCAAAGGGCACTTTTTTTGGCACAACCTTGTCAGCTCTACTGCCAAAGCAATTAGACAGTGTGTTGCTTATGCGCAGTGAATGCACCCTGTGTAGGAAAATCGGCAGGGTATCCGGACCCGCCCCCCCCCCCCCCCCCCCCCCCCATGCACAGGGATGTGCTGCTCTGTCACACATCAATGACATTCAGGGAGTCACCCCCCCGCCCCCCCCCCCCACCCGCCCTCCCCCAGAGCAAGAATTTCAGTAACCATTACAGTCCCTTACATCCCACTGCCTCGCTCGCTCTGTCCATTCCCATCTCTCTCTCTCTCTCTATCTCTTTCTCCCTCTTCAGCACCACCTTCCAACGGGCATCTTTCACAGCTCTCTGTTGCCATGACAACCATTCCTCCAACAACCGCCTTGATCCCCCCCCCCCCCCCCCGCACAACAAAAGCGGGCCATGCACCCGCAGTTTGTGCGCTCTCACACACACACACACACACACGTCGCACGCACACTAAATCACAGACGCGTCGGTGTGTGTGTGCGCACACGGCAGCAGCAGGCAGCACAGCGACCGGCTCCTGAGAAATCAGCCCTTGCATTAAACAGCCAACAACATGGCCGCCCAGAACGCACAGTTCCCCTGCTTGTCACGCTTTGTGAAGAACCCTGCGAACATATTTCAGGACAAACTGTCGCAGCAAATGGTAACGGCACAAATCACCAGGAAGTCTTGTGCCTGGCTGCATACTGCTCGAGTACAATCATCATCGTCCATTTTGATACAAACTTTCCACAAAACAGGAAACACGAAACCCGAAACGGGCAAGGGGCCCCACGCCCACCACCCCCCAGACCCCCCCCCCCCCCATTTCTCTCCACGCACCATGGCTCTGTGTACGTCTTACTTCAATTATTCATAAAGCACTTATTTCATATATCATACAACTAATTATTCAGCACTTGCAGCAATCGTGGCTGCTTCTTCATCAATGTCTGTGAAGGCATAACCGAAACCCAACCTGCAATTTTCATTCCATTTTTACCCCCCCCCCCCCCCCCCCCACCCCCACCACCACGACCACGGTCTCCCTGGTTCAGCAGCAGAAGTGGACTGTGATATATCGCCTGGGCTCGACTCCACCGCCAATCTCTCTCGCTGACAGCCTGAGGCCCGAGCCAACACAAAGGCTTTTCCGTCTGCCGTATACCGCGGTTCCTCTCGAGCCGCTGCGGGGGTTCGGAGACTTTGTTCCAGCACTATCTCGCGGGCTGCAGCCCGGGGCGGGCGAGCAGGCGCTGCCGCTCGCAGCGTGGGCCGCATTTAATCGGGCTGATTTATCGATAAGCTCCGGTCAACGGTCTCCACGTGCCTCCATTTCGCACCGGACACGGGCTCCACTTCCGTCTTCTTGCGCGAAGGCTGAGGAAGTCCCTGGGTTCATCCCATCCTCCTTTCCTCCACTACCACCATCTCTCCTCCTTTCCTCCACTACCACCATCTCTCCTCCTTTCCTCCACTACCACCATCTCTCCTCCTTTCCTCCACTACCACCATCTCTCCTCCTTTCCTCCACTACCACCATCTCTCCTCCTTTCCTCCACTACCACCATCTCTCCTCCTTTCCTCCACTACCACCATCTCTCCTCCTTTCCTCCACTACCACCATCTCTCCTCCGTTCCTCCACTACCACCATCTCTCCTCCTTTCCTCCACTACCACCATCTCTCCTCCTTTCCTCCACTACCACCATCTCTCCTCCTTTCCTCCACTACCACCATCTCTCCTCCTTTCCTCCACTACCACCATCTGTCCTCCTTTCCTCCACTACCACCATCTCTCCTCCTTTCCTCCACTACCACCATCTCTCCTCCTTTCCTCCACTACCACCATCTCTCCTCCTTTCCTCCACTACCACCATCTCTCCTCCGTTCCTCCACTACCACCATCTCTCCTCCTTTCCTCCACTACCACCATCTCTCCTCCTTTCCTCCACTACCACCATCTCTCCTCCTTTCCTCCACTACCACCATCTCTCCTCCTTTCCTCCACTACCACCATCTCTCCTCCTTTCCTCCACTACCACCATCTCTCCTCCTTTCCTCCACTACCACCATCTCTCCTCCTTTCCTCCACTACCACCATCTCTCCTCCTTTCCTCCACTACCACCTCCTCTCCTCCTTTCCTCCACTACCACCTCCTCTCCACCGTGCCCCAGAAACTGATCTTTGTGTCCTAATCTAATGTTGCTGAATACATATTAATTACATATTAATGGTTACATATGAATTAATGTCGACGCAAACTGCAGTGTCAGGTACATTCTACTGTACATGCAACTACTTTGCATGTGGTTTGGCACCCCCTAAATGTCAAACCGCATTCCCGTTTACACGTTAAAGGAAGTAGGAGGAGGCACAGGAATTCGCAGCCCGAAGCCGAGATATCCGGGAGCAGAGAAGCCGCAGCCAATCAGCAGAGCTGGGATTTGGGCCTTCGATGCAGTTTTCCATCTTCGACTATGTCTTACATCAGCAGAGGCTGCAACACTAGGCCTGCCTTTGTTTCTTTAACAAACTGATTGCCCTTCCAAAATGCAGAGGTGTAAAATCCAGGGGTCAGAATGTCAAGTCCTCCATCTTTTCCTTCCAACCAGCCAGCTGATTTCACTAATTAGTTCTACCTCCAGGCTGAAGAACTGTGCCAATTAGCAAATCCAGGTGGTTGGAACAAAATACCAGGGAGGACTTTTACCTTCTGAACCTGGATCTTACACCGCTGCCAAAATGCACGGTTTAAAAATGGAAACCATGCCAAGGACAGCCACTCGGACTGTGACAGCAAGCGCAACAGGACGCAGCGCTGCGTTGCACACATCACGGCCTTGTCTTCTGCGTTTCAAAATGAGTTCATTTAAGACGGGTAAATCAGTGTGGAGCAGACATAACAGTTCTTCAATTTTTCACTTTAACTGACGTTTTGTTTTTTGGCAATTATTATTATTTTTGTACCATGTATTGTCGGACAGCTAGTTTTAGACAATGTGAAAACTGATGTGATTCTACCCAGCATTACATTACATTACAGGCATTTAGCAGACGCTCTTATCCAGAGCGACTTACACAACTTCTTATTACATTTATCCATTCATACAGCTGGATATACTGAAGCAAGTCAGGATAAGTACCTTGCTCAAGCGTACAACGGCAGTGTCCTACCTGGGAATCGAACCTTTAAGGCCAGCTCCTTAAGCATTATACTACACTGCCGCCCATGCAAATACACGTGGCATCACCAAGCAAATACATGTATGGCTGCATGGCTCTTCATGGGACCTCCACAAGTGCTTTTCAAAGCCCAAGGTTACTGAAGAGATTCGCCCCTGGCCCTTAAATGGTTCTGAACGGACCCTACTGTGGAAGTGATGGATTCGCCCCTGGCCCTTAAATGGTTCTGAACGGACCCTACTGTGGAAGTGATGGATTCGCCCCCTGGCCCTTAAATGGTTCTGACCGGACCCTACTGTGGAAGTGATGGATTCGCCCCTGGCCCTTAAATGGTTCTGACCGGACCCTACTGTGGAAGTGATGGGCGAACATGGCCGCTCATCTGGAACACATCCATCGCCGTCACATTTTTTTCAGAAGGGAGAAGGAATCAGGAATCCTAGGCTTGTGGTCACCTTGCAGGTAAAGCCCTTTGTCCCTTAATGCAACGTACCGCGGGAATGCATCCTGCGTTTTGTGATTTTAATGGATTTCATCCGTGCACTGTAAGCAGGCAAGACATGAGGCCACTTATCTATTTAGTAACGTGCTAAAAATGGCAAGCTAAGGCACGTGTGCATTTGCAATGAGCTACAAAAAGATGTCCACAGAGCCAATGTTCTAACTGGTGCCGTGGCACCAATACAATTGCCCCACAACTCATAATTCGCCCCATAAATGACAATATGTAGCTTTCCTCGTTTTTATCCAGTAAGTCCAGCCTGGACATGTCTGGGAATGGACATTACATTATACCAGCTCATTCTGCTGCGGCCAGGCAACATGGAAATCATCCAAGCTGTTGTTGTCATAAATTTACATAATTGTTGCCAGCTAGTAAGTTGGCCTTTTCATTATACATGGTTACCAGTGGTTAGGTGTCCATCGTGTAAAATGCTGCTTCACTTAATGTTCCATAGTAATAGATACCATAACTCAAAAGTGAGACTACGTCCTAAGTGAGTTTTGATGTGCCACAGGTCTCAATAACACAAAACAGCTCGCAATTAGCCATAAAAAGGTTGAAAATAATAATGTCAACTTTTATTTATTTGCGTCTTAGGGTTAGATGTTCTGCACAGTAATGCTACAAGAGCCAATATTTTGAGCTGAAAATCTATCTGGCCATTATCCTTACTGTAAGTCCTCTAACAGAACTTACACAACTTATTATACTACATTACAGTCATTTAGCAGACTAAAGCTTTTATCCAAAGCGACATACAATAAGTGCATACAGAAACGCCATCGAAGTAACTACCACACTGCCACCCACTTAACCATGGGTGAATGCATGGGAGAAATAGCATGAGGCCCAATGAGAGCGGGCTTTGGGGTGGAAATGAGATGTGATTTGGGGGCAGGGGAGGTGGCCGTAATTGGGATGGTCGCGGTCCTACCTTCCTCCTCGCTGGACTCCCTCTGCACGGAGGCGTAGAGGGGCGGAGCCGTGGCGGCGCTGGCCGGGACGGGCGAGCTCTTGGTGAAAATCCCGCTGATGAACTTGAGCATCTTGCGGTCGCGGGCGGAGGTGCGCTGGGACTGGCCCGGCAGAGGAGGGGGCCCGCCGTGGGCCTCTTTGCCCCGGCGCAGGTCCTCGGACAGGGAGTGCAGGTCGCTGTTGTCCAGGGTGCGGCTCTTGCCCTTGCGCGGGGGCTTGGGGGCCGGCGCCGCGGGGGCGGGGAGAGAGGCGGAGCCCGTCTTCAGCCTCTCCGCCCTCGGGCTCTCGCGGGCGACCGCCCCTCCCCCGCGCTGCTGGGGTTTGTAGGAGCCCTCGCTCTCCGTCCAGGAGGCCCTGCAGGGCCCCGGGGCCACGCTTCCCGGGGACCGGGCCAGCGCCTTGCCGTCCTTGCGGTCCAGGCTCTTGGCGGACGGGGGGATGCTCTCCTTGGCCTCCTTCAGCTCGCGGCGGCTCACCGCTCCGCCGTGGCCCTTAGACAGGGCCCCCGGCCGCGTGACGGCCCGGAGGGAGACGCCGCCGTCGCCCGTGTCCACCGACACGCAGGACGACTGCGACGTTTCACTGCTGGGCTCCGTTTTCGGGGCGCCAAACCCCCCCTCTGCTGCACCCTCCACCCACTCCCCCCTCCTCTTGTGTTCCAGGGCAGAAGGGAGCGATTTGGCAACGTCTTTGGCTCCAGAGCGAGAGCCGCCATCGGTACGGGACGTCCTGTCGTCGGGACGGCCTGACGGCTGACCGTCTCCGTCCCGGGGTTTAGCCGTCCCTCTCTCAGACGCGCCGAGGCTCTCATCTTCCTCCTGCTCAGTCACCTCCTCCTCTTCCTCCGGTTGGGAGCGAGGGAACCGCTCCTCGTCCCCCGGCGCCCTTCGCGACGTCTCGCCTCCGTCCGCCCCTCTCCCCGGGGCCTGCCGGACCCCGCCCTCCCCCACCTCCTCCACCTTCACCAGGGTGAGGGAGATGAGGTAGGTGGTCCGGCGCTGGAGCGTGCCCGTCTGGCTCATGGCCTCGGCCTTCAAAGGACTAGCCATGCGCGAGTGAAGCCGGGCCACGCGGCGTCGCTCATGGCTACGTGGAATCGGGAGCCCGCCCCCCACCACCGGAACGCCGTCCCGGACGAAGGCCGCCTCAGATAATTAGGATGCTGAACGTGCAGGCGGGTGCAGCGGGGCCTTTTTAATGAGCCGCTCCCAGAAGAGGGCGTTAAACGGGGCCCGGGCAACAGCCTCAGGATGCAGTCTTGGGCCCTTCTGTCTAAAAGCCCAGGGTCAAATTTCACAGTTCAGTCAAACAGGCCAAGCAAGAGCGATGCAGTATATAGTCTCCGGCGTTGACACTGACGTAAGGATCGAACCCAAGAGGACAGACAGGAAGATGCAGACGGACAGACGGACACCTCCTTTTACTCTGTCGCTCTTCAGCAGCAGCCTCGGGGCTCCTCCACTCGTTTATCCCTGCCCTTCATCACTCTCTCCCTCCCTCCTGCCCTCCACGCTGCCGTCCCTCCCGTCCGCCCACCAGTCAGGGAAAGGTAAGCATTCGGTTCAGGCATTGTTTTATTTTTATTTATTTTTTTAAAGAAATAAAAATCCCCTTTTTTTCCCTTTTTCTTTATTTCCAATTGTCCTGTGAATTTTCCGGTCGTTAACTCTTTTCCGTGGTCGCCGAGGCGGACCGGGCAGGGTGCTTTAAATCAAGCGCCTCTCCGTCTCTGGGATGTTTCTCTCGGCTTCCCTTCAGTCAGTAATAGTCATTGTTATATGTCCTTCCCTCCACCGCGCATATCGTTGATCCAGTGCCAGTCTAGGAGGCATTTGTGTTCAACACAGACAAAAAAAAAAAAAGAGAGAAGCTCAAAAATCAGTCGGGGGGTGCGCGAGAATCAAAAGGCGAAAGCAAAGCGGGCGACGCGAACGGTCCGCCGTCAGGAGCCCTTGAAGAACCGACGACCCGACCCGATCCGGAGAGGACGAGAAGAAAGGAAAGGCGCGCAGACACTGAAGCGACAGACAGATGGAGGGATATCGCTCACGACCGTGCGTGCCTGAGGATCTTCCACGGAAGCGCGCGTGTCCTCTCTCCGAAGGCGGCGGGGCGGGAATCGAGCCCGTGCGAGGCGCTGGCGTCCGGGGAGTGGCGCTGGGGGGGAAAAACCGCCGACGCTCCCCGGCGGAGACGTCGATCGAGGTTTGGAGAAAGACGGAGGAGATTCACGGCGCTCCCCCTCCTCCCTGCCCCTCCTCCGGTCGCTGCATCCTTCCGAGCGCGTTAACCAATCAGCCGGTCAGTAAAACTGAGGCCGTCCGCCGAGTAGCCCTGCTTGCCCTGTGTCTGTTACTGAGCGCTAACGGAGAGCAGACGTGCGAGCGAGCGAGCGAGCCGCGGAGCGCGAGGCCGGCTGCTCTGTCTGAGATGGATGGCGGGGATAAGAGAGAAAAAAAGAGCGGGATGCTTGTCTTCTCTCCCTCCTCCGTTTTTGCATCGCTTGTTCCCAGCCAAACAGAACAGAGGAGATGCAAACCTCTGCCTCTCTCTCTCTCTCTCTCCCCCTCTCTCTCTCTTTCTCTCTCCCCCTCTCTCTCACCCCCCCCCTCTCTCACTCTCTCTTGTGCGCACTCTCACAAGGCAGTCTCCAGGCAGTCCCTGCTCTCTCTCTCTCTGCTCTCTCTCTCTCTCTCTCTCTCTCTCACACACAGGAAGAGTGATGATGCACTAAAGGAGAGAGAGAGGAGATAAATCGTGGGACCAAATGAAAGGTATGGGGGTAAAGAGAGGAGGACCGAGCAGCAAGTGGGAGGGGTGGTAAAATACTGCCCATGAATGAAACGGGGAGCTGAGCACGGCTAACCAGGGAGGGAGGGAGGGAGAGGATGAGGGAGGGAGGGAGGGGGTGCCCTCCTCTTTCCTTTCCCCCGCAGCACCAGCTCCGTCAACGTCCGTCACAGCCAGTCAGCGCCGCCGTGGCAACGGTGGCAGCCAGAGCCTCCCCTTTCCCCTTTCATGCTGCTCTATTCAGGAGCCGAGGATGCCTGTTACCACGGCGTCTGCAGCCTGTTACCAGGGTGTCTGCATCCTGTGTCTGTAGCCTGTTACCAGGGTGTACCTGTAGCCTGATATAACACCCCTCTCTCTCCCTGTCCATTTCTACATCCCCCACTATCTTGTGTGTGTGTGTGTGTGTTTTTGCATATGTGTGTGTTACATCCCTGTATCTGTGTGTGCATGTGTGTACGTGTGTGTGTGTGTGGGAGTGTTTATGTGCATGTGTGCGCATGTGTGTGTGTACATGTGTGTGTTTATGTGGGAGTGTGTGTGTGTGTGTGTGTGTGTGTGTGTGTGTGTGTGAGATAGTGTGTATGTGAGTGTGAGAGAGAAAGTGATAGAGTGTGTGTGCAAAGATTGTTTTAGTGTGTGTGTGTGTGTGTGTGTGTTTGCATATGCATGTATTTGCATGTGTGTGTCTATGTGAATGTGTGTGCAGTCTGTGCACGCATGTGTAAGTTGGTGTGCGCAATGTCTGTGCACATACTTGTGTGTGTCTCTGTGTGTGCACATGCATATGTGTGTGTGTACGCATGCGTGTGCATCTGTATGTTGTTAGTAGTAGAAGCTTTTAAACATGAAGGAAGTCATGACAGCTTCACCCAGCAGAGTAACGGCACGATACACAATAATGTACGACACGTCAAACTGTGACAGGAGAATAGGATTGCTATTGTTGCTTCATTGTTGTACATGAATCATTCCTGTGTGAATTCTACACACACTTGAAAAACAATCATTGTTATCTTTAAAACAAAAGAGACGCCACTGTACATGCAAAAATACCCCAGCAGTTTTGTGATCCCGTATTTGAAATGGGGGTCCTTTGTAGGTTGACACGCAGCGTGAGTCCTTCTCTTCCCTCACAATCCACACCCCCTTCTCTCAAATTCACCCCCCTCCCCCCTTCCTCAGTAACCCGCCCCGGGTCTCTCCCTCCACAGCCTCAGCTGCAGGACTGTCACTGACACTGAGCTCCCGCATCACATCCACTCCTCATAGGGAGACTTCTCTGAATTATGTCTCCTGAGCTCTGAGATAGGGTGTCACTTGGGTTACATACTCACAGCTGGGGAGAGTTTCTGGTGGACAGGGAGCTCCCAAATTGTGTGTGCGTGTGTGTATATGTGTGTGTGTGTGTGTGTGTGTGTGTGCATGTGTGTTTCTGTGTATTCATGTATGTGTGCATGCGTGTGTGTGCATGTGTGTATGTTTCTGTGTATGCATGTATGTGTGTGTGTGTGTGTGTGTGTGTGCGCGCACATGTGGACATGCTGGTAAGTGTGTATGTGTGTGTGTGTGTGTGTGTGTGTGTGTGTACACAGAAATGACCTGAGGGTTAGCTGGTTCTGTGGATGTTGCTGTTCCCTGCCTAATTGGATCAGTGTGATGTATGTTACTGTATAACACACCCCCAGACTGCGACGAGCAATCAGACTGCCTTCAGCCTGGAGTTAAATCACTGAGACTCACACACACACACACACACACACACACACTCTCTCACACACACACACACACACACACACACACACACACACACACACACACACACACACACACACACACACACACACACACACAGACACACACACACACACACACACACACAGACACACACACACTCACACACACACACACACACACACACACACACACACTCTCTCTCTCACACGCACACACACTCACACACACACTCACACACACAGACACACACAGACACACACACACACACACACACACACTCTCTCTCTCTCACACGCACACACACACTCACACACACAGACACACACACACACACACACACACACACACACACACACACACACACACACACACACACACACTCTCACACACACACACACACACACAGACACACACACACACACACACACACACACACACACACACACACACACACACACACACACACAGTGTGTTCTCTGGTGTTATAACTGAAAGAGAGGGAGCTGTTATCCTCCCGATGCCCCAGCGCACCCACAGTCTACAGAACACAGCACAGCTCTGAGTGCTGACCTATTTATCTCCTCACGCTGTGGGGCGCGGGCGCACGGCTCCTCGCATTTCCAAATCACAGTTCCGCTCCATCGGTGTTCAGAAGACCTTGTTTTCACCAGGTGGTTTAAACAGGACTCCTATGAGCCTCTTGGGCAACGTGATCCCGGCATCTTACCACCGGTCAATCGGAGCCCGGAACGCATGGAACATTTTCAGTCGCCTATTCACAGCAATTTTCCATTCCTTCGCCAGAAAGAAAAGCACTTCAAAGGACAAGACGTCACGTGTGGGGGGGGTTTAACAAGGCAGACGGGGGCGAATTCCATCTTCGGCTGCACCCTCCCTTTGCTTTGCGAAACCAAGTTCAAAGATTCCGCACAGGTCTACCATTCCGCGCATTCCGAGGCGGAGCCGGGAACGTGACAGGCACTGAGACGCCGATTCGCCGATAGCGCTGAGAAAAAAAAAAAGGACCAGTGCGTGGCGGTAAACAGCCTAAAACGTTTTGCGACGGAAGGTTGCGGTTAGACTGCACTGTCCCTTCAAAAACACATTAACTTGTCTGGGTCAAGGGAGTGGCGCTTACTTAAGAGCGTGTGCATTAGCATGCTGCTAAAGCTACGTAGCATTTAGCTAGCTAAGGCATTTAGCAGACACTTTGAGCATCTGACAAATGGTGCATTTAACATGGTTAGAAAACCATGGCTAGAGCTGGAAATAAAAGCTAAAAATCAATTCAATGTGGTCACAGAGATGCATGACACATCAAATCCCGGGGGGTGCAGGTTCTCCCTGTATTTTCCAAAACTCAACTGAATTGCACAATTGGAAAATGACTTCACCCGGAGAATTTTGTTTAATTCCAAACTACGGTTAATCAGGGATCTGTAAAATTTCCCAAGAGGTACACAGCTGTGTGATTTCTGAACCACGATGCAGTCACAACACTGACATCCCTAAAAAGACATTAGGGCCCTTGCTGAGATGAGATGTGCTTACATTAGGGCCCTTGCTGAGATGAGATGTACTTACATTAGGGCCCTTGCTGAGATGAGATGTGCTTACATTAGGGCCCTTGCTGAGATGAGATGTACTTACATTAGGGCTCTTGCTGAGATGAGATGTGCTTACATTAGGGCCCTTGCTGAGATGAGATGTGCTTACATTAGGGCCCTTGCTGAGATGAGATGTACTTACATTAGGGCCCTTGCTGAGATGAGATGTACTTACATTAGGGCCCTTGATGAGATGAGATGTGCTTACATTAGGGCCCTTGCTGAGATGAGATGTGCTTACATTAGGGCCCTTGCTGAGATGAGATGTACTTACATTAGGGCCCTTGCTGAGATGAGATGTACTTACATTAGGGCCCTTGCTGAGATGAGATGTGCTTACATAAGGGCCCTTGCTGAGATGAGATGTACTTACATTAGGGCCCTTGCTGAGATGAGATGTGCTTACATTAGGGCCCTTGCTGAGATGAGATGTGCTTACATTAGGGCCCTTGCTGAGATGAGATGTACGTACATTAGCGCCCTTGCTGAGATGAGATGTGCTTACATTAGGGCTCTTGCTGAGATGAGATGTGCTTACATTAGGGCCCTTGCTGAGATGAGATGTGCTTACATTAGGGCCCTTGCTGAGATGAGATGTACTTACATTAGGGCCCTTGCTGAGATGAGATGTACGTACATTAGGGCCCTTGCTGAGATGAGATGTACTTACATTAGGGCCCTTGCTGAGATGAGATGTGCTTACATTAGGGCCCTTGCTGAGATGAGATGTGCGTACATTAGGGCTCTTGCTGAGATGAGATGTACTTACATTAGGGCTCTTGCTGAGATGAGATGTGCTTACATTAGGGCCCTTGCTGAGATGAGATGTACTTACATTAGGGCTCTTGCTGAGATGAGATGTGCTTACATTAGGGCCCTTGCTGAGATGAGATGTGCTTACATTAGGGCTCTTGCTGAGATGAGATGTACTTACATTAGGGCTCTTGCTGAGATGAGATGTGCTTACATTAGGGCCCTTGCTGAGATGAGATGTACTTACATTAGGGCCCTTGCTGAGATGAGATGTGCTTACATTAGGGCCCTTGCTGAGATGAGATGTACTTACATTAGGGCCCTTGCTGAGATGAGATGTACTTACATTAGGGCCCTTGCTGAGATGAGATGTACGTACATTAGGGCCCTTGCTGAGATGAGATGTGCTTACATTAGGGCCCTTGCTGAGATGAGATGTGCTTACATTAGGGCCCTTGCTGAGATGAGATGTACTTACATTAGGGCTCTTGCTGAGATGAGATGTGCTTACATTAGGGCCCTTGCTGAGATGAGATGTGCTTACATTAGGGCTCTTGCTGAGATGAGATGTACTTACATTAGGGCTCTTGCTGAGATGAGATGTGCTTACATTAGGGCCCTTGCTGAGATGAGATGTACTTACATTAGGGCCCTTGCTGAGATGAGATGTACGTACATTAGGGCCCTTGCTGAGATGAGATGTGCTTACATTAGGGCCCTTGCTGAGATGAGATGTGCTTACATTAGGGCCCTTGCTGAGATGAGATGTGCTTACATTAGGGCCCTTGCTGAGATGAGATGTACGTACATTAGGGCCCTTGCTGAGATGAGATGTACTTACATTAGGGCCCTTGCTGAGATGAGATGTGCTTACATTAGGGCCCTTGCTGAGATGAGATGTACTTACATTAGGGCCCTTGCTGAGATGAGATGTGCTTACATTAGGGCCCTTGCTGAGATGAGATGTACTTACATTAGGGCCCTTGCTGAGATGAGATGTACGTACATTAGGGCCCTTGCTGAGATGAGATGTGCTTACATTAGGGCCCTTGCTGAGATGAGATGTGCTTACATTAGGGCCCTTGCTGAGATGAGATGTGCTTACATTAGGGCCCTTGCTGAGATGAGATGTACGTACATTAGGGCCCTTGCTGAGATGAGATGTACTTACATTAGGGCCCTTGCTGAGATGAGATGTGCTTACATTAGGGCCCTTGCTGAGATGAGATGTGCTTACATTAGGGCCCTTGCTGAGATGAGATGTGCGTACATTAGGGCTCTTGCTGAGATGAGATGTACTTACATTAGGGCTCTTGCTGAGATGAGATGTGCTTACATTAGGGCCCTTGCTGAGATGAGATGTACTTACATTAGGGCTCTTGCTGAGATGAGATGTGCTTACATTAGGGCCCTTGCTGAGATGAGATGTGCTTACATTAGGGCTCTTGCTGAGATGAGATGTACTTACATTAGGGCTCTTGCTGAGATGAGATGTGCTTACATTAGGGCCCTTGCTGAGATGAGATGTACTTACATTAGGGCCCTTGCTGAGATGAGATGTGCTTACATTAGGGCCCTTGCTGAGATGAGATGTACATACATTAGGGCCCTTGCTGAGATGAGATGTACTTACATTAGGGCCCTTGCTGAGATGAGATGTACGTACATTAGGGCCCTTGCTGAGATGAGATGTGCTTACATTAGGGCCCTTTCTGAGATGAGATGTGCTTACATTAGGGCCCTTGCTGAGATGAGATGTACTTACATTAGGGCTCTTGCTGAGATGAGATGTGCTTACATTAGGGCCCTTGCTGAGATGAGATGTGCTTACATTAGGGCTCTTGCTGAGATGAGATGTACTTACATTAGGGCTCTTGCTGAGATGAGATGTGCTTACATTAGGGCCCTTGCTGAGATGAGATGTACTTACATTACTTGGACCTCCAGGCATTAATTGCACGTGATGGGCGCGTAACACAAGGCGCATTCAAAAAAATTTATTTGACATTTAACGTCTCACGGAGGGCTCCCACACAGATCTGCTTCCTGTGTAATGAGCTATTATTACCCCACCAGGGATGGGGAGGGGCTACGGGCAGATGGCAATCAAAGATTGGACACAGGCGGCACAGTGCTAATAGCATACAGTACCAGTCAAAAGTTTGGACACACCTACTTGTAGAAAGTTATTTTTTTGTTATTTTTACTGTTTTCCACATTTTAGAATAGTAAAGACATGAACACTATCAGATAACACAAATGGAATTATGCAAAGACCCAAAAAAAAGTGTAAAACAAATAAAAAACGTCTTATATTTTAGATTCTTCAAAGTAGCCACCCTTTGCCTTGATAACAGCTTTGCACATTCTACCTGGAAATAAGGTGTCAAGAGTCTTTCGATATCCTTTTATACAGAGTCATGATAGCATCACCTGTTTACCTGTGGAATACCTGTTTACCACTGAAGTCGGTTGAGAGAATGGCAAGAATGTGCAAAGCCGTTATCAAGGCAAAGGGTGGCTAATTTGAAGAATCTAAAATATAACACTTTTTTTTATTTGTTTGCATAATTTAATTTGTGTTATCTCATTGTTTTGATGTCTTTACTATTCTAAAATGTGGAAAGCAGTAAAAAAAACTAAAAAAAACCTATGAGTAGGTGTGTCCAAACTTTTGACTGGTACTGTATATAATAGAGTATATCACATGTAGAGACAGCGATGCCAACAGGCACCTATGGGGAGCACATCCGAACCAGGAAGTTTTCATTTTGCACTCATCTCACATGCTCAGTTGTGTCCTTGGAGTCACATGTGCAACGAGGATGGCGCAGAAAGTGACGTGAAGACGGCCACGTCAAAGCCTTACGAGTGTGTAATTGGTTGCCAACTAGCGCGCAGAAATACGACGTAGGCCAGAATAAATAATAATAGAACATTTTTTATCTTTGTCGGTGTGGTAAGAAAAAAAATAGTTGACCACGGAAAAATAATCAGCAATTTTTGAACACATTTTAATTCAGAGTTAACATCAATATATGAGTGGAAGTCATTTATCTTTGCTGTCAAAAATGAATGGAGCCCAATGGGGAAACTGGCTTTTTGAGCGCAAATTATAGATATCAGCAGAGGGCAACATTATATCCGGTGCTGTGGTTGAGAGCCGAGAGCTGGCCCCTTGGCTAATAGCCGGCAGCTTATCTGCAATTCAAATAGAGCAATTGGGGAAACTGTTGACCTCCCAGCGAAACGGTCTGCCGTGGAGACGCCTCTCACATCGTGACACTCAGTTACGGGGCTGATAGAAAACAGACGGGTCACGGGTCGCATTTTTTGAGCACCAAATATATATGTCATAAGAAATATATTGTGATGAGGGGCTATTAATTTGCAACTGTGCAGAAAGGAGAGAACTAGTCCAGCATGGCCATATCTGTGTGCTCTTTTGGAAATGGATCACTCTGTAATATTTGGTAAATATGTGGAAATATATATTTCACTGTAGTCTGTTTTTAAACAAATACAAAAACAAAGTGGCAACAATGTCTGCACTTAGCCACATACAGTACCAGTCAAAAGTTTGGACACACCCACTCACAGGTTTTTTTAAAGTTTTGTTTCCTGTTTTCCAAATTTTAGAATAGAAAAGACATCAAAACAATGAGATAACACAAATTAAGTTATGCAAACAAATCAAAAAAAGTGTTATATTTTAGATTCTTCAAAGTAGCCACCCTTTGCCTTGATAACGGGTTTGCACATTCTTGCCATTCTTTCAACCGACTTCTGTGGTAAACAGGTATTCCACAGGTAAACAGGTGATGCTATCATGACTCTGTATAAAAGGATATCGAAAGACTCTTGATACCTTATTTCCAGGTAGAATGTGCAAAGCTGTTATCAAGGCAAAGGGTGGCTACTTTGAAGAATCTAAAAGATAAGACGTTTTTTATTTGTTTTACACTTTTTTTGGGTCTTTGCAAAATTCCATTTGTGTTATCTGACAGTGTTGATGTCTTTACTATTCTAAAATGTGGAAAACAGTAAAAATAACAAACAAAAAAACTTTCTACGAGTAGGTGTGTCCAAACTTTTGACTGTGTGTTTCGATTTCTTCATAAATATATTTTATTTCAATACCACGTTCAGGATATTCCCCATATAAATATTTCCAGAAGGGCGACTGCGGCTGTCTGCTTAAGCTGGTGCTGTTGTTGTACTATGTTGTAATTGTACTATGAAATGTTTGTGATTATTTGAGAACGTGAATAGCTGCTACGTTATGGGAAGGATGTGCTTTGTCTTGTCTGTTCTGTCGTGATTTTGATGACGTTTCTGCATGCACTTATTGTATGTGGCTTTGGATAAAAGCGTCTGCTAAATGACTGTAATGTAATGTAATGTGAATCCAGACTGTGTTTGCTTCCGCCAGTCGGGTGCTCTGGTATAGAGAGGAGGGCGTGGCCTGGGGAAGGGTAGCTAATACAGGGTGAATAGTGTGTTTGCTTCAGCCAGTCGGGTGCTCTGGTATAGAGAAGAGGGCGTGGCCTGGGGAAGGGTAGCTAATACAGGGTGAATAGTGTGTTTGCTTCAGCCAGTCGGGTGCTCTGGTATAGAGAGGAGGGCGTGGCCTGGGGAAGGGTAGCTAATACAGGGTGAATAGTGTGTTTGCTTCAGCCAGTCGGGTGCTCTGGTATAGAGAGGAGGGCGTGGCCTGGGGAAGGGTAGCTAATACAGGGTGAATAGTGTGTTTGCTTCAGCCAGTCGGGTGCTGTGGTATAGAGAGGAAGGCGTGGCCTGGGGAAGGGTAGCTCATACAGGGTGAATAGTGTGTTTGCTTCAGCCAGTCGGGTGCTCTGGTATAGAGAGGGGGGCGTGGCCTGGGGAAGGGTAGCTAATACAGGGTGAATAGTCATAAAAACGATTGAGGGAAGGAGTACAGACGCCTATAAAAGAATTCTACTCAATTCAATTCGACCGGCGCCATTGGACTGACTACATCTCAAGGGTTGCCAAAGCAATGCACTTATGGACATTCATGTCTCCTACCACCGTTATAAATTTAGAAATAAAATAATAAATTAGTGTATTAATAGCTGAAATAAATACATAAACAAATAACACGATGATAACAAAAATGAACAACCCTGCAGCTCACAAGGGCTACCACTGGCCACCACTAAATTATTACTATATGTACAAACCCCAATTCCAAAAGAGTTGGGACAGTGTATAAAATGTAAACAAAAACAGAAAGCAATGATTTGCAAGTCCTTTTTGACCTGTATTCAATTGAAAACAGTACAAAGACAAGATATTTAATGTTTTAACAAATCAACTTTATTGTTTTTTGTAAATATACGCTCATTCTAAATTTGATGCCTGCAACACGTCCCAATAAAGTTGGGAGAGGGGCATGTTTACCACTGTGTTACATCACCTTTCATTGCATTTGTAGATGCAGCGACGGACTGTGTTTACTGACAATGGTTTTCCGAAGTATTCCCGAGCCCATGTGGTTATATTCATTACAGAAGCATGATGGTTTTTAATGCAGTGCCGTCTGTGGGATTGAAGGTCACGGGAATAACAATAATTTCTCCAGATTCTCTGAATATTTTAATAATATTATGGACTGTAGATGGTGAAATCCCTAAGTTCCTTGCAATGGTGCGTTGAGAAACGTTGTTCTTAAACTGTTGGACTATTTGCTCACGCAGTTTTTTGCGGAGTGGCAAACCGCTCGTAAACGCCCGAGCCTGGATGCTCCTTTTATACCCAGTCAAGATAGCATCACCTGTTACCTATTCATCTGTTTACCTGTGGAAGGTGTTTTTTGAACATTCCACAACCTCCCCAGTCGTATGTTGCCCCTGTCCCAACTTTTTTGGAATGTGTTGCAGGCATCAAATTCGTAATTAGCGTATATTTACAAAAATCAATAAAGTTGATTAGGTAAAACATTAAATATCTTTTCTTTTTTTTTACAATTAAATACATGTAAAAGGGCATTTACAAATCGCTGCTTTCTGCTTTTATTTGCATTTTGCATACTATCCCGACTTTTTTGGAATTGGGGTACGCCGTTGTACCGTACCGTGAAACTGAGGTCACGGGGTTCTGGACGTGTTTGAATGTATAGTTCTTGGAATAGAATTTTGCTACTACTCCAGAGAGGTGCCAAACAAAGATACCAGGAAGTGGGGTGGTACCACAAACTGAAAATGCATAGCAGGGAGGAAGTGAGACGGTGCGAGGTTAAAGGCCGATAAATGGAAAAGGAGAGGCTTAGTGATCGCTGCCCTTTCTGTCTGGGAGGAAGCGGGTTTGAGGGCAGAGATCGAGTGGCAGACAGGAAGTAGGCCAGGACGGTATAGGCAACGGTTCCGGCTGCCATAGCAACAAGCACAGAGATGTTGTACGTCAGCATCAGCAGTGGTTGCAGGTAATTCGCTGTCACATGCAGTCAAGGTAACGGCAGTCTTCTAACGCATCACAGTTATGCTGCACGGACACACAGGCATCACATGAGCTGTTTAATAGCGGTGAAGTTTCTCCTCTGCTATTCATATAAAAAGGCATAAAACAGTAGATGTAGTTCAGGATATTTAGAAACTTAGAATGAGGCATAACCAACATCCATAATCAATGTTTAACATATGTACATCTGAATCAGGGTTAATATAATAAGGTTAAGACAGACTTATCCCGACGCCCAGCCATAGTCGTACAATGGTGATAAACACAGTCTCATCAGCTCCATTAGTTTATTTAGCTAATTTACATTAATTTAGCCAGCAACAAGGGGAATATGTCACTGTCTGTTTTTAATTTTTAATAAAGTTTTTCTCTCTCTATTTTGGAAGGTGCAGTGATTTTGGTAGGCATGTGCAGCATTCTGCCTGTACCCAGAAGGACACACAGCACCACATGAGTGAATAAAGTGCAAAAAGGGGTTGCTCAGTTACCGTGGTAACAGACTGCGCAATTGATGTGGCTGGCGAGGGAAGATCGTAGGTCGCCGACAAAGCACAGGGCCCTTGTGTCCAATCGCAGGCCGAACCCTGTCGCTCGCTGGGCGATGCTGTGGCCAATAGAGTCCCATTGGCACATTCTACATTCAATTGGGCCTGTACGGTACACTACTGCACTAATAGCAAGTGGATGAAAGTGACGTGCCTTGTAGGAGTCGAGAGGCAGCCATTTTGCGCTGATCCTCACATGGTTTAATGGATACCCAGATAGCAGATGATTCCGGGCCAAATATGGTTGGGTTTTGGTACTTAAGGGTCAGTTATGGCAAGTGCATTGTGGGCCAAAAGTGGTCCAACAGTAGCCAACCACATTTAAGGCTTATCACAACATTTGGATTCAGGGACAAACATGGCTCAAATTTAACCAGCCACATGTAAAGTTTGGGTGGCATTTAAATTTTGTAGCCCAATTGTAACCAGCCACTTTTAAGGTTTATAATGGCATTTGGATTCTGGGCCAAACGCGGCCCAAATGCAACCAACCACATCTAAGACCTGAGACATGTTCTCATTGTGGTTGAGTTGTGGCTGCGTTCCGGCAGCCAGATTTGGGCGGGTTCATCACTGTCATTCCGTGGTGGTATGTGGGCTGAATCAAAGTGGTAAGCGTGGGCCAGCACTGGGCCAGCACTCAGCTGCTATCTGGGTAAAAAGCTAATAAAGGGGAACCTCTTCTTGAATTCTACAACGCTATCCACGTTGTGAAAGAAAGACTCTGTGTTGTGTCTATCTTTCCGTATTGGCGGTATTTTGGAGAACTTGAGAAACGCTCACAACAACATTGACTGGAAGCAAAGAACTGAGCGGTGCACTACACTTCCGCATTCAGACCAGGTTAAGTTTGTTTGCACATCACACCCTGTTTCTTAAAAACGGTACAGGATGTGGACATTAGTCTCATGCTTTAAAGCCGGGGTAGCAAGGATGTGTTTGGCTGTTGGTGCCTTCCTTCGTCAGTGCCACAACAGACAGGAAGTGCCACGGTACAGACAGGAAGCCAAACAGCTGAACTCAAGTTACCAGAGCTAAGATCCCATCGCTGCTAATTACCCATCTCAAAAATAAAGCATGAAAGAAGGTCCCAGCTGCACACAAGCCATATTGCATCATTATGAAGAATTCTCATTTTAAAATGTTGTATTCCGTGTCGCATCATCAAGGAGTGGGTGTGCAAAGAGGGCGCTTATATCCTTCAAACTTCTGGGGATACAGACTTCACAACACTGTATGATTTCAAATACAGCAAGGTGAACATCCTGGACACAAATAAAAATAGAGGATATTAAGCTCTTGACAGCTCCTGAGCTCTCAGTCTGAATCTAAGCAACATGCAAGGGCACTATTAATAGAATGCCTAGATTTTTTAAAAGCTTCTCTTCATTTGACTCACTGTCTGGTATCCGCAGAATTGTGTTCTATGAAGTTCTCTTAAAACTGAATTATTCCCACAGGGAGACTCATAATGTTACTGTTGGTCCTGACAAAACAATAACTGAACTCCTCCTCATACCGTACAGGCCTATGTATTTAAAGGTACTGTACCCTCAAACGTGCTTGAATGAGACGGTGTGTATGTGTGTGATTGTGCAACCGTGTGATTTCCATACTGGAACGCTAATTTGGAAATACAGTCCTTACTCAGGAAAACAGTGACAACATCTTTGGGCTTAAACATCAATATCTTAAAGCTGGGGAAAAAAGGCAGAATGCTATTGGTTACCAGTGAATCTTTGCTCGTAGCAAATCATTTTGTGTTCTCTCTAATTTCTTTCTTCCATGTGCATTTGATCAATCAGTGCACTCTTAATGTAGAAAACAATATGAACAGCAATTAAGTTCAAAATTGAAAGTGGACAGCAATTTCCTACATCGGAAATACCATGTTGGAATATATTCAAAATCATTAAAAAAGTAGATATAATGGTTATGGAGACAAATGGCGAAAAACTGTTGAAGGAAGTTATGTAAATGAGACCAACCGCAGCTGATTCCCATCTCAGTTGGAGACCTACCCTGGTGTTTTCAATTGCATTCCCAGTTATACAGTAAAAGGGGACGTCTTTGAAATGATTATTGATGTAAAGATGGATCCAGCAAGAGATAGAGAAGTGGCTGACAGAAGAAGAAGAATGAGTGGCCTGGAGAGAGAGAGACAGAGAGAGAGAGACAGAGAGGGAGAGAGAGAGAGGAGGAGGAAGAGGAGTATGCAGGAAGACAACAGAGATGAAGACCAAGAGCCGTAGTCTCAGATGAGATTAGCGCTACTATAATTGATCATGTGGTAAATCACGATCATGTGTGAGAGGCTGGTCTGAGTGCAGCCCAGCAGCCAAACCCTGGAACGCTCAACAGTGGCAGCTATTGTGAGACTTTTCCAGTGAACCAATGTCATGGTTTCTAGCAGCCTCTGCTGTTTCTGCATTCGGGTTTCCTTTAGGCGTCATCGGGACACTCTATCGGATTTTTTCCGCCTCCGTTCCAGTATTCGTGTTTTGCCCGACAATTATTCTCTGCACCTGTTTTGCGTTTCCTGTCGGCTATGAGTGCCGCAGGACTTCTGCATTTCCGCACTTCGATATTGTCTTTGCTATGTTGACAACGAAGTCGGTAAGGTAAAGGCTGCATTTCTGGTTAGTACGAATAGGAAACGCAGCAAGTCCGGTTTAGAGTTAGGAGAAAGATTTATTTTTAGTCTTTTTCTTTCCTTTCTCTCTTTATCCTTTGTACTCTTCTGCCAGTTACCTTTTTGTTCAGTTCATTTTCACCTAGAGCTGTTGGTAACAGTTCTAGCTTCATCTGCATTCTCTCGTTTTTACAGGGCGTTTCTTTTGTTTTGTTTCACTACCTATTGTTACGCCTAATTATTTAGTGTGTGAGGTTGTTTTGTTAGTTATTCTCGCTGTTTATCGAGATCGCCTCAGTTTTTGGAGGTTGCTTTATTTTTGCCTTGTGCTAGGGAAGTTTAGCTCCCGATCCTGTGTTACCCCAGTCCTGGTGCGGCTAATTCCGCGTTTTGTGGCGTATCTTTCTAAATACGCTTTTAGAAATCCTTATCGGTCGCGTTTGGTTCTCCGAACCTTACACTCCCAATTACAATCAACAGGTACGATATGTATTCTGCAAGGGCATCTGACTGCACTGCATATTAAATATACTATATCTATCTATGATTTGCTACTTCAAAGACTGACATAGAATGGTGCGTCTACTACCTGTTGTTAGTGCTTTTTAGGTCATTGTGTTATGAGTGACAAAGTGTTCTTGTTGGGAGAAGACTATTTCTGGTGCTTTAGTAGAATGGTTTGAGACATATATGCAGTTTTGGTGCATTTTGGGCATGAAATTATGTTTCTTAGTTATGCCAAGCTGCATGTGTTGGTGCAGATAACTGTGCGAGTTTTTAAAAAGTGAACTGAGTATTAAGAAATGCTTGTAACCAACTGTTAAAAAAATTTTAAAAAAATAAACCTAGTCCAAATAAAGGGACAAACCTTACACCACATTTATTTTGAGTAATGTCTGGATTAATAAGATTCAGTGCTATCATTTTCATTAAAGTTACTTTTTAAAAATAGATATAATTAGATATTAGTTACGTCTATAATCGTTTATAAAAAGAACACCGTCTGATACTGAATGTCAGTGATACCGCCATATGTGTGAAATTACATGCTGGAAATGCTAAGACAATTTCTACAGTTAAGATTGGACAAATTTTATATAAATGGCTGAATGTCCAAATATCTCTGCGTGTATTGACATTGGAACTACGTGGGTTTGTGAATTCGGAAATGAATGCCAGGATTTTTTAAAGAAAAGCAAATCATGGATTAATATACGCTAATAATAATAAATAAACCTAGAAGTTAAGCCAGGTCTGACTGTAGCTACACTTGTCGAGGCGGAAGGCTGGGCTCACCTTGGACGCTGTGGAGATAAACTTTCAGCCCGGAGCGAAGCTGCTCATCCTCAATTCTTTCCAGTTGTTTGAAAAGTTTAGTGATGGAGTTCTTCACTGTTTCGTGCCGCCTTACCTCCGCACGAATCGCACTTGAATTCGCCACCTTGACACTGTTCATTTTGACATTCACGAAGTCGTTGTGCAAAAACAACACGCGCTATCCATCCAAACTCTGCATCCCAAGAAGATCTTATCACCATTTAACAACCAAGCAGGTTTAACCTCTTTGCGTTAACTAATGCATGATTTAAAATAAAATATTTTAATTATACGGTTCTGAAAGCAACACATTGTCCATTCAGTTTCAACCGATTGGGTTCTTCGGTTTACTTCCTGATTTTAAATGATTGTGCATCTGCCCGTCTGCAGGTTTTTCTTCTTTTGTCAAGTCATGACACCTGATGGCGATGTCATTTATGCATACCCCGTCACTTATTGTTGCAACTTTAAAGTGGTTAAATATTGTTATGAACACAGGAGATTAGGCTGAACAGAAAGAAATAAAAAGTGTAGGCCAATTTCATCCCAATTTTCAAAATTGGGATGATATTGAAGACAAACATGAATGGCTTAAAAATATAAGGCCTTAACCTTAGCATTTAGCCCAATGGAGTATGTCTGAGACCATATCATGAGAGCTATGAATATTGCTGATGTCGTTGTTCAGTTGTGAAATGGGCATTGTGCTGCCAATGAGAAGCTGATTATCAGAAAGTAAATAGTAAATATAATTATTATTATACATACTTTGTCTTTGGATTCTGTGTAAAAAAAATAAAATAAAATGCATGTGAAAATATTTTATTCAATTTTGTGAGAGTCTATCTCAATCCCTTCAGTAACTGGTTTGGCAGGTTAGTGTTCAGGTTGATAAAAATGATCCTTATCACTGAAATTCAAGATACCAGAACCAAACGGGCCATGTCAAGCTTTGTGCCTATCTCTATCCGGCTCCTGAACTCCTGAAACTCCTTGAATTTCTGTTTATTTATTGTGTTTGCTGTCTGCCCTGTTATGTGTGTATATGCGCTGACACTAGCCTATTTCATAAGTGAAGTTCCGAACAGAAAAATAGTTATTTGAATTTAATTGAATACATTTTTGAACTTTCATATTTCACAAGGAAAGTACTGAAAAATGTTTTCATTGTCAATTCTGTTTCGGACCAATCAATTTCTTTTTTTTAATTGTTGACTGTTATTGTTGCGTTTTTTTTTTTCTTCTTCTTTAATTAATGCTCAACGTTTTGTTTTCCTACACTTGGGACTTTGCTAATAAAAGTTTATTTCTCTTTGTGTTCATGTGAATTAGAATGCAATTGTAAGTTTAGACCCTTCAGACCGATAAGACCGTTACACATTGGTCATTTCGCATAACCCACCTCCATTTAAAAAAAAAGAAAATATTAGTCACTTACTCCCCCTGCTGGATAGATATTGAGTAGACGGCTCAAAGGGCAGTGTGAGGAAACCGTTAAATTCAAGTGTGCGCCCCAGTTTGTGCACAGCATAGTACATTAAAATTAAAAGTTGCAGGATACACAGAGGAAGTCCTTTGGAGTGGTGCACACCAGAAACTCGTTGGTTTTTCCATCAGCATTTTAAATGTGCCAACCATGCAGCTTTTGTTTCACAACTTCCTGATGATGCTGATGACTCCAATCTTTCTTTTGGACATACATATCACAAAAGTAGGAAAGGCATTAATTTCTGATTTATACACCAAAGCTGCTTACAGATATAATTATTCCAACAAATATCACCTTTCACTCTGCGAGCCGACATTCATTATAATTAAGTTTAATCAAATTTGGAGAATAGAAAGTTCCGGCATCAGTTACTCACGCAACAGACGCAGGGAATGCGCAAAAAGAGTACGACAGAGGCTCTTCACTAAAATGTGCAGTTAACTGGTCACCTGGTACGACACATTCAGGTATTTCTGCTGTTAAGAAAGGAGAATAAGGCTAAAACAGGGTCAGGATCAGGGCCGGATCTAGGGGGGGGGGGGGGGGGGGGCAGAGGGGGCCGTGCCCCCCCTATTGTTTGCTGTGCCCACCCCAAATCTTTGACCATTGACTTAAAATAAGCAATTGCTTTGATCGATCCTGTCGTGGTTTCCAAGCGACAAGAATTCTAAGTTTTCAGCTTACAGTCCTAATTTTTTCTAAGTTCTTCAATAAAGAGGATTGAGGCAGGATCGTCCAGAATATTCAGACTTTATTACACAGACGCTCATAAAGCCGGAACAGGTCTGCAGAGTTGTTCAAAGTGTTTACAGTTACATCTCCATTTATACATTATTTCCAGCACACAGTCCATCCCTTTCTCCAAAAATCCAACCCAAATCTCCGCCCTGCAGGTGTGTCACTACTGCCCGCTACCATGGTTCCGTCATTTAGCATCATTTCAATTGGTTAACCCCTATAACCCCAAATTTGCTTAGCATCATTTCAATTGGTTAACCCCTATAACCCTAAGCTTGCGGATGCGGATTCTTTGAAAAACACAGTGGGCTATCTTCACCCCCTTTAGAGAGTTTTGGAAATCACCCAAGCTTCCGTTTTGTCCTATTAAGACCATATTAAGAAATCATCGTGGCGCAACAGTCTAAGCATCCCAAAAAAAAATGCCTTCATGCATAGAAAATAAAAATACAAGATACAGATGAGTATATGTCACTGTGACCGGATAATCTCCTCTCCTCTTCACCACAAGCCCCCCTTCCCTTGGAGCCCCCCCCCCTCACCCCGGATCCTGTTGTGGATCCTGGTGTCAATTCTGAGCCTGAGCATCTGCTAAACTTCAGCTCCTCACAGTTTTTTAACTCATGACAACTCATGATTTTTACAGGGGGGTTTTTCTTCAGTGTGCCTCTACACTTATTCAGTGCTCATACATTGTGGTTTTTTAATACATTTCTAATACAAATCCATACACCTTTTTATGCTGTGTGCAGGTAATACAGTTTACAGGTGACCCATGTCCCAATGGAATATTTCCAACAAATCCCTCCTTTGAGGCTTGATGAGCCTCACATACACCATTCCATTGACGCTGCCACCATACATATTAATTCTGCCCTTCTGGCACCATGCGTAGTCCAAGAAGTAAATACTTGTGAGTATATGTTACTGTATATGTGACTGCAAATACGTGTATATATGCGGTACTCGTAGTTGACAGTCTTGCTGGGATGCCAGCCAGCTGGTCAGCCAAGGCGGACGCACTCAGTTTCAAAGGCAGTAGTACCACTCTGCCTTCCGCTTCTCTCTGATGCCATCACCGTCCTTGGCTGCCCCTCCAGCTTAGCACCCACAGCTGTAAAGAATACAGAAAATAAAGTGATTAATATGATGATTATATTTCATTTACTGATTATCATAATGGGCTCTTTCACATCCTATTGTACCATGAACACACTTATTCAAATTATTTTCAGCCATGTCTGGGGCAGGCGTTCAGAGACATCTAAACTAAGTATATAGTCTGCTATATAGCGCAGTTTCCTAAATTATATACTGTTAACTATAATTCCCCTGTTTTGCCTGCTCCAGAAATGACTAAAAAATCCCTGAGATGCACAACCAAAAAACCTCCCACTTTTGTCTAGGAAGGATAAAAAGATTGCACCTCTCTTACACCTCTTACATACTACCCATAGTAGTCAGGCTGTTCATAGGTGGAGTTTTCCACATTCTCATATTTTGTCAGCTGAACAGTGGTGGTCTCAGCTTTCACTTCCTGATGTTTCACGAGCCCCAGATGATGCTCTTCCGCTGCTTCATTCACTGCTATAACCAGCGGATACGCCCCCACAATTCTGGTGAGAAAAGATCTCAGAACAGGTAATAAACAACACAGCAGTATTGCCACACATATCAGTGCCGCCACAATTATTGCCCTCTACTTGTAGAGCTGTTGGTGATGTTCTGGTGATGCGGAATGGACCTTCTCTCCTTTGCTCGTTCCACCGTCTCCGGAACTTCCTGACGTAGACCAGGTCACCAGGCCTCAAGTGGTGCCCGTCTGCTGGATTCTCTTGCTCGTTAGCTCTTTCCTGTTCGAATATAGTCTGATAGATAGTGGTTAGTTGCTTCATATATTCTCTGAGCTCCAATTCTAATACCTGTAAGGTTGGACCCCCTGAGGGCCCCCTTATCCTAGGTACTGGCATTGTCCTTCCTATTTACATCTCATGTGGGCTAAGGTGAGTAATCCTGTTCTGCTGCACCTGATTAAAAACATGCGGGCTATGTTTGAACCCCTGAGGCATCCTAGTATAGGTATATTGCTGTCCTGCATATGTGAAAGCAAATAACTTCTGACTTTCCTTCGCCAGTGGCACACTAAAAAACGCTGAGCACAAATCTATCACCGTAAACCATTTAGTTGTACTCGGAATATTAGTTAGCAGCGTGTCGCTTTGATCCTTCTGCTAGCATGTCTTGCACCGCGTCATTTACCGCTCTTAGGTCATGCACTAATCGCCATTTTACTCCATCTGCCTTTCTAACAGGCAGTAGAGGGGTGTTGCACTGACTTTTAATTTTCCTTAATATTCCTGCTTCTAATAAGCCTTCTATTGTTTCTTTTATTCCCTCCACTGCCTCCTTTTTTAAGGGATATTGGGGTCTCCAGGGACCCTTACACCCTTTTTTTCAGTTTTATCTCAATTGGGTTAGCTGATTTTACTTTTCCCACATCTGTGTCATGTTGTGACCATAATTGATGTGGCAGCGTATCTAGTTTTTCTTCTTTTTTGTTCCTGAACTCTTTGTTTGGATCTTTTCACTGGGATTTTCACCTCCTCCGGTGTTCCTTTCATGTGTGTGTCCGTTATTATCTTCATCATGGTTTCATCTTCTGACATCCAGATTCGCAGGTTTTCCGTGCGATAGAACTTCATGTTCTCTGCTCTTTTTACCATGATTCCTAAGTCCTGTGATTCATAGCCATGATTCACTTTTAGGGTCACATGGGGTGCTGCCCCCTCTACATCAAACCATTTTTGTGTCCACTCTGTCTCATCTATCCTTAATGCTGCTCCTTCCGGCCCTATGAGGATAGCTGTGGATCTGATGCATTGTTCCTCCGTTTCTAGGGCCCATTTCCGTTCCAATTCTGCATCCTGAGTTGGATCAAATCTCATAGTACAGTGTAAGTCTAGTTCAGGCCATATTGCTTCAGGAATCTGTGCTTCCACGTATTTCCCCCATTCTTTCCAGGCCTGTGCTCTCACTTGCTGTTCCATTCCTCCCAACCAGTAGACATTTGCCCACTCGTCAGCTTTTTCCTTCTGCACTCTGTACATTCCTAATAGGTTAATTCCCTCTCTTCCGCATTGTAAGCGCAGCCCTAACTCTAATATAGCATCTCTCCCTAACAAATTTACTGGAGTATACTTACATACTATCAATGGTATTGAGGTTTCTTTTGTCCCTACTTTTACTGATACTGGCACAGTCATTGGAGTCAATTGTGTTTTCCCTGAGAACCCTACCGTTTTTACGTATTGACCTGACCTTGGTAAGTGGGTTGCATATTTTCTTTGAATACATGTTACTGTAGCCCCTGTATCTATCATCATGGGCACTATCTGTCCATTAATCTCTACATTTATCCTGGGTTCCTGATCGGCGTTATTAGTTATCAATACATGCTGTCCCACTTTACCCGGGTTCTCTGGGCATCCCTATTGGTTACCCCTGTAATTTACAGGGTCTTGATGCTGTGGCGGAATCCAGGGCCCTGGGAGCCCTCCTTGAGTCTGCTGCTGTGGCAGCTGCTGCCCTGGCCCTACCTGATAGTACTGCAGCTGCTGCTGTGGATTAGGACAGAACCTTTTCATATGCCCTACTTGCCCACATCCCCAGCATTGAGGTGGGCCCGGTGGTGGCCCCTGCTGAGTCTGCACATAACCTCCCTGCACCCACTGTTGGTTCTTCATATTACCCCCCCTGGGCTGGTCCCCTGTTCTGATTTCCCTGCCCTTTATTCCCTGGTGGGTATCCCATCCCCCCTTTGTTCCCTTGTCCCCAATTTTGTGGCGGGGCCCCTTGCACTGCCCCTTGAACGTATACTGGCATTGGAACTGCTGATGGAGGAATTCCAGAGAAATTATAAACAACAGTCGGCTGGGATCCGTTCGGGCCTCTACCCCGTTCAGGGAGGGGAGGTTCTGGCTCCTCCCACATGAAATCCGCCATAATGGGAGCCATTTTCTTGGGATCATTGTCTTTTTCTTTTTATTTAGTCTTGCTCTTTTCTTTGTTTTTCAGTACTTCCAGTTGCAATTGGAATAGCTTCCGTTGCACCTCCCGTTCTTGGTTGCTTTGTTTTTTCTCTTCCATGCGGCCCCTTTCCACCGCATGTATCACACGATCCACAAACTCTCTGTGTGTCATAGAAGACAGTCCCACCACCTCCTCTAGGCGGCGTTTGGCTAGGTCTGGTAGCCCTTCCAGAATTGCAGCTCTAAACATGGCTGTCATTATGGGATCTCCCTGTATGTCTTTGTCCAGTGTCATTCACCAATTGCGGAGCTGATTCTCCACAAAAGCTGCTGCAGACTCCTCCTCTTTCATGGCAACTCCCTTCAGCATCGCCGTGCTCAGCCGTGTGGGGTAGGCCTTCCTCAGGGAATCCCATATTTTCTGTCTGTACTGGTCAAATATTCTCCCATCCACAGTGGATTTGTCAGCTCCTCTGTACCCAGCACTTTCTATCAAGTCCAGCATTTGTTCCTTCCCCACCACCTTAGTGAGGAGGGCCTTCACATCTCCCAGCGCCATTGTCTTTCCCGTCATTTCCTCCTCCAACTTCCTTATCCAGATAGCCGCTCCTTCCTGTATATCCGGCAAGGTTGTGATCAGATTTTGGAGGTCCTGAGAGCCCCAGGGAATATATTGCGGGCGTCCTCCCTTATTTAATAGCGGCATCATTACTTTAGAGTCACCATATTTTGCTGGTGGCTTCCTCTCTCTCTGACTCATGCGCAGCTTCTCTTCCTCTCTCTTCTCACTCTCCCTCTTCACTTCCTGTTACATACTTCTCCTCTTCTCCCTCACACTGAACAAACATGTCCTCCTCTTCCTCTTCCTGACTAGATGTATGTATTCTCTCTCCACTATCCTCTCCCTCACTTTGGCTATATTCCACTAATTCTGCACCTGTTCCACCATTACTCCCCCCCTCCCCTCTCATTTAGTCCCGGTGGGACATAACGCCCTGCTTCCTTGTCCCTCTCTGCCAGCCTGTCATTTTCCTCCCTCGCCTCCCTTCTCCTTTTCTCTTCCTCAGTTTCCTCAATGGTTCCCCTTACTGACAACAGTGAATCCCCATCCTCCCCCTCCCTTGCTACTCTCCTCCTTTCCTCCCAACGCCTTCTTAACTCCAGCTGCATCCTCCTTTTGTGGTTTGTCTGGTCCTGTGTATGGCGGTGGTTTCTTTTCATTCGGGTCCTCCAAAGGCGGCTTGGCCTGGGGTTTGACCTGTCCTTCCTTTCCTCTGTATGCTTTGCACAGCTCTTCTCCTGCATCTTTAAATAGTTTTAATATTTCCATTTCCTTCTTTCTTTTGTCAACTCTTTTCTGTGACTTATTTTTCGCTTTGTAATTCATTACTATTCCTATCATTTCTTCACAGGTCACCAGGTCAACGTACCTATTTTGGGCCAACAGGTTATTGCCTTTTTAGTTCTTTTTTCCCATTTTGCAGATACTTTTTCAATCTCTGATTTCAGCACGGGAAATTTCTTTCCCAGTCTGTCTACAGGCATACCCACAGCTGTCATTGTATTTGCTCTTGTTCCTTATCTTATTTACTTATGCAGGAATAGCAGTCTCCAGACTGTATGTGTGTGCGTGTGTGAGTGAGTGAGTGAGTGAGTGAGTGAGTGTGTGTGTGTGTGTGTGTGTGTGTGTATGTAAGAGTGTGTGTGTGTGTGTGTGTATAAGAGAGAGTGTGTGTGTGTGTGTGTGTGTAAGGGAGTGTGTGTGTGTGTGTGTGTGTGTGTGTGTGAGAGTGTGTGTGTGTGTATAAGAGAGAGTGTGTGTGTGTGTGTGTGTGTGTGTGTGTGTGAGAGAGAGTGAGTGTGTGTGTGTGAGTCGTAAATGTGTGTGTATGGATGTGTCTGTGTGTGTGTGTAAGGGAGTGTGTGTGTGTGTGTGTGTGTGTATGAGAGTGTGTGTGTGTGTGTGTGTGTGTGTATGTATAAGAGAGAGTGTATGTGTGTGTGTGTGTGTGTGTGAGAGAGTGAGTGTGTGTGTGAGTCGTAAATGTGTGTGTATGGATGTGTGTGTGTGTGTGTGTGTGTGTGTGTGTGAGAGTGTGTGTGTGTATGTGTGAGAGTGTGTGTGTGTGTATGAGAGAGAGAGTGTGTGTGTGTGTGTGAGAGAGTGTGTGTGTGTGTATGTAAGAGTGAGTGTTTCTGTAATTATGTAGGCTTGTTTCTTATTTTATTACTTCTTGGTTATTATTTTACCACTTAATTTTCTCTTTGTTAAGCTTTAATTTAAACTTTTTATTTAGACATCAAAAGGCATTCCTCAGTGTGCATCTACACTTATTCAGTGCTCATACATTGTGGTTTTTTAATACATTTATAATACAAATCCATACACCTTTTTATGCTGTGTGCAGGTAATACAGTTTACAGGTGACCCATGTCCCAATGGAATATTTCCAACAATCCCTAGAAAAAATCCAAGTTATTATAATTATTTTTTAACCAATATTTTGCATTCTTTCTCAGTTCAGGAGACTTAGCCAATCATAATGTTCTATTCAGAATATCAAAAAAACAACAACTTGGCAATGTATTTCTGATTGGTTGGTTTGGCAGTTTAAAACTGGGAGACGGACCGATCTGCTGTCACTCTCTACATTTGTCGGTGTTTGTCTGTCACTTGAAGAGGTTAACGTTTGCCCACAGCAAAAAAAACAAAAAAATATATAGGTCTAAAAGTTATTCTGTTTAAAATTTTATAATTAAGCCTGTGTATTTTGAGTCTTGTCTTGTTGTTTCATTTTAGTGGTTTAGTGTTATTACTGTCTGAGGGGCTTAGTGGTGGTGGTTTTACGCAACGTTAGCTAGCTAGCTACAGTACTAGTTTACGTTAGACTAGCTAGGTAACGTTGACTGTTAGCTAGCTAATTGTCACCGTTATAGCTAAAGCTAACTAACGGTTAGGTTGCTAATGTGTTTTTCTTTCTTTTATTATTCTCTGTGCTCCACGGTTCTTTTATTTATTTATTTTTTTTTCCTTTTGGTGACAGTTACCCTACTTGCTTATACGGTATTAGCCTAAATCATTATGCATCGATTTTTGATTACTAAACCAAAGCACAGTAACAAATGCAGCTCTAGTTGTACATACTGGTAGTTCAGAATCTTCATGCTCAGTATCGGATCCTGTGCCCGGTCCCAGTTCGGAAGAAAAGGCAGTCGGGGGTGCTTCCGTGGATCTCGGCCACGATTTAAATGATAACACACCATCTCAGCCAGTTCAAAAAGTATTTCCCAAATGGGAGTTTGGCAAAAAGGCTCGTTCTTTCAACCCAAGCTGGTATCAGTCACGATCATGGCTAGAATATTCAGTGAAACTAGATGCATGTTTCTGCTGTCGCAAGTTTTCAAGCACAAATGACAGAGATCTAGTTTTTACAAAGACGGGGTTTATTAACTGGAAAACGGCATTAGAAAAGGACAGGGGATTATACAGGCATGCATCTAGCCATAGCCATTTGAATGCTGCACGATCATGGACAGAACTGAACACGAGAGTGGAAACTGGTGACACTATATCATGTCTCTTGGGAAAAACACAGGTTGAGAAATACCGAAACTACATCAGAAGCATAGGGGAAGTGGTGCAGTTTCTGGCTGTGAATGAACTTGCTTTTCGTGGAAGCAGTGAAAGTCAGTTCGAAATAAACGATGACAGTGATATCTCTGCTGGGCTGTTCCTGCAATTGTTTGAGTACACTCTGGCTAAGGATTCCAAACATGCTGAAATAGCAAAAAACATCCCTCAGAATGCAAAGTAGACATCAAAAGGCATTCAAAATGAGATAATTAACACTCTAGCCAGTATGGTGTTGCATGAGGTGAAAAGAAAATATGATAATGCAGATACAGTAGGGTTCTGCATCAAATGTGATGGAACCAGAGACAGGTGCAATGTTGGGAATCTTTCACTTGTGATTCGGTTTGTCTGTAATTCGGTTCCTGAGGAGCATTTGACTGGTTTACTGGACTTGAGTGGGTTGGATGCAGAATATATAACAACAGAAATGCTCAAACACCTGTCCAGTGAAGGTTACAGTGCTGATAATATAATCAGCCAATGTTATGATGGTGCATCAGTCATGAGTGGGATCAGGGGTGGGGTTCAAGCATTGTTGCAACAGAAGCTTGGCAGGCTCATTCCTTATGTACATTGCTACAACCATCAGCTGCACCTAGCAGTGGTGCATGCCATTCAGGAAGAGCCATGAGCCAAAACATTCTTTGAACTCTCCGGCTCACTACATTCCTTCGTTCGCCATCATTATGTAGCCCAGAACTACAATGCACCCTCTCTTAAAAGGTTACTCGAGATACAGTGGACCAGTCATTATGATGTAAGAAAATGTCTGGTAGACAATGAGGATGCCATCTTGAACATTTTGTCAGCGATTTCTGAAGATAGTGTGGCAGCAATGGCTTTATGCACAGAGGCATCAGGGCTCCTAGTACAACTCAGGAAGCATCATTTTTTTGAAATTGGTAAATTCCTCATCAAAATTTTTGGTGTCTTGAAGCCAGCAAATTCTATTCTGCAGGCTAAGGCTGTGGATCTTTGCAGTGCTGGGGAGGTTATCAGTGCCTCACTGCAAGCTTTAAAAGATATCCGAGAAGATGATTCATGGGATAATTTCGAAATATTAGACAGCCCCACTGCTACAAAAAGAAGGAGAACAATGAGCAAACAGCTCATAGACAGTTTTGTTCTCTCCACCGTTGGTCACACTGAGATTCCTCCAACACTCCCAGCCAGTCTTTGAGAAGAGCCCTACTAAACATCTTGGACAGAGCTATTGCAGAGATTGAGGACAGGTTTTCGAGGAGAAATATTGACCTGATGAGGGCAGTAAGCTGTCTTGTTCCCCAGTCTACGTCTTTTCTAGAGTTGGCCCTATTGAAACCGCTGCAGCTACTTGCCGGTACTGATGCAACAACCAATAGTCTGAAAAATGAAATTGATGTGGCAAAATCCATGTTGCTCAAGAAGTTCTCCACTGACGCGGACCTGTCAACAGTGTGTCGACATATACAGGGCACTAAGGAAGCCTTTTCAGAGCTACATTCAGTGTATGCAACTGCACTGGTGATTAGAGTATCCTCAGCATCATGTGAGAGTTCTTTCTCCACTCTGACACGTGTCCTAACACCCTTCCGCCGCACAATGCTGCATGAGAGAAAAAGGATGGATTTGGTGGTGGGAAAAGGAATTTGGTGATTCTGGCACATGAAAAATTAATAACCAAGAGTATTGATTTGGATGAGTTTGTTAGGGCTTTTATGAAAACAAACAGAAGACTCATGCTTTGAGGCAATTACTTTGTGTTTTGCAGTGGGAATAGCTAGGCCTTCTTTTTTCTTTTAACCATATTGTTAGAAATCTCCAACAGTTTTAAGAGAAACCATAGCCTACAAATCTTCTTTTTTTTTGTTGACATTACCTTTGTTTGTAAAGTGCTTGATGCTTTATTTCTTGAAAACAGTCCTGAGATTCGGTGTAGTGGTAGTTCAGCGTAATCACTGAATGGGTGATGTAGGCAACTGTAAGCTCCATGTTTGGGACAAATACTTTTTTTTTTCTTGATTTAGCTAAAGAGCACACTCAGCTTTTATTTAAAGGGATAACCTTATTTCACTTTGGTACAACATAATTAATTTTGTGGAGCTTACCCCATTTTATTTGCATAAAGCAGCTGTCATTTGCCAGGGTGGTATACAATAGTTAGCTCTGCTGTTAGCCTTCTACTTTTGCATAACATGTAAGACTGTTGTTATACTTCAAATATTATGTTAGGCTATTATAGAAAAGTGAGTTAAATGATTTAATATTCCAACAATAGGAATGTCAGTGCCAAAAAACAGTATTGTCTGCCAAGTTTCCTTCTTTTTTTGTTGCAGAGCTGCAAACTGTGCTAACTTCATTTTTATCTGAATACAAACATGCATAATTAGGCCTGAAGAAATACAAATAGTGGCCTCTCTGAATACCCCTACACACATAACATAGCATAACATAACAAGGAAAGACGAGAACAGGCCATTCAGCCCAGCAATGTTTGTCTATTCTTACCTCTAAACTGTACTAATAGTGTCTAACACTGAATCAAGCCGGGCCTTGAACACCCCCAGTGTTTCTGCCTCCACCACATGTTCAGGCAAGCTATTCCACGTATTGACCACTCTCTGTGTGAAAAAATATTTCCTAGTGTCTGTGAGAAATGTATTCTTTGCCAGTTTCCATTTATGCCCCCTCGTTCTGCTAACCGAGCTCAACTTGAATAATTTCCTGTAGTTCACTTTGTTGATCCCTTTAATTAATTTAAACGTCTCAATCAAATCCCCCCTAAGTCTCTTTTTACTAAGCTTGAAAAGTCCTAGCATTTCAAGCCTTTCCTCATAAAACTTATCTTTTATACCCGGGATCAATCTGGTTGCCCTTCTTTGGACCTTTTCCAGCGCCTCTATATCTTTCTTGTAGTAAGGTCCCCAGAACTGCAGACAGTACTCTAAGTGTGGTCTGACAAGGGCATTGTATAGTGTGAGTATGATCTCCTTATATTTATACTCAATACTCCTGGCTATGTATCCCAGCATCCTGTTAGCTTTTTTTTTTACCGCTACAGCACATTGACCAGACCCTGATAGGCTTTGATCGACTATTACTCCCAAGTCTTTTTCTGCATGTGCACATTCTAGTTTTGTACCCCGCATAAAGTAATCCTGCCCTATGTTTTTATTCCCCACATGTAGAACGTTACATATAGTTATATTGAATTTCATTTGCCAGGTTTCTGTCCACTTCTGGAATTTGTTTAAATCTTCTTGGATTACCTTAGTAGCTTCCAGACAGTTGGCTAAACCTCCCAGTTTTGTATCATCCGCAAATTTAACTAATACTTTCAATATCCGCATCTAGGTCATTTATGTAAATGAGGAAGAGCAGTGGACCCAGAACCGAACCCTGTGGAACTCCACTTCCCACTTTACCTTGCTCAGATAAGATCCCTCCTACTACTACCCTTTGTGTTCTATCCCGTAACCAGTTCCGAACCCACTCTGAAATGCATTTGGAAGTCTAAGTATATAATATCATAGGCCTTGCTCTCATCTAGACACACGTGCGTGTGGTTGCAAGGATACACACACACACACAAATATATGCAAACGAGAGGAAAAAGCCTGGGAACTGTATGGCACACACAGTGCCCTAAATAAAAAGGTGCCCCCCCTAAATTTCTGTCTGCCCCCCCAATCACAGCAGTCTAGAACCAGGGCTGGTCAGGATACACAGTTCCATTTAAAAACGATTCACACTCTTGATAAAAATGAACAAAAAAAAAGACTATGTAATGATCTATATTTTTTATTTTCAACAGTGGAAGATATTCTACTTCATAATGATTCAATTAAATCAACAAAAGCAACACTTTTCTCAATTTATACATTTACTTCCCAAAAAAAAAGTGTTCAAATATTCACATCCTGTTTTCAGAAATTTGTGCACCCTCTCTTGGCAAGGGGAACAAGACTGAATAATTTTCTACAGTGCTTTATGAGATTAAAATATTTGTGGATCCTCCAAATTTAATATTTTAATATCAATAGGTTTGTGGTTGTGGACTGCCCTCTTCAATTAAAACCACACATTTTCAATGTGGTTCAGGTTTGGAGATCGAGATGACCATTGCAACATATTCATTTTTGTGGTCAGTTAACTACTTCTAGGTTGATTTTGAGGTTTGCTTGTGACTGTTGTCTTGAGGTCAAGTTTTCTCTTCCTGACAGATGAAGGAAGGTTTTATGACAAAAAAAGGATTGTTTCTCCTGACAAATTGTCCTATTGAACTCTATGGAAAAATAAGTCAGGAGAAGAAACCCTTCAAGTTATCCATCCATATCTACTGCATATCTGGCAGCAGAGTGATGCTTTAAGGCTTGTTTGATACGTCAGACCCTTGATGACTTACAGCCATTTAGCCAACCATGTATTCCTTACTGTTCCAGCATCATTTACAGCTAAATCTAGTCCCACCCCCCAATTCCCATAGAAATCCATTCAAATGCTGAGAGGTTATAGTATCGCTTGTAGGAGTACAAGAAAATAAGATATCAAGAGTCTTTTCATATTGTTGGGTCACAGACATCAGGAAGTCATGGCATGCAAAGGAAATGTGACCAAATATTAAACATGATTACTTTAGTTTACACTGCCTGTTCAAAATAAAAGTCGCCGTTGCACCCATCATGCATAGTGCCCACTGTACAAGCCTCTGGAGGCAGTGTTATGATCTGGGGTTGCTTCAATTAGTCAGGTCTAGGCTCAGCAACATTATGCAGCAATAAAATGAAGTCAACTGAGTACCTGAATGTACTGAATGACCAGGTTATCCCATCAATGGGCATATTCCAGGACGACAATGCCAAGATTCATCGGGCTCAAATTGTGAAAGAGTGGTTCAGGGAGCATGAGGAATCATTTTCACGCATTAATTGGCCACCAGAGTCCTGACCTTAACCCCATTGAAAGTCTTTGGGATGTGCTGGAGAAGACTTTACCCGAGTGGTTTGACTCTCCTGTCGTCAATACAAGATCTCAGCCAAACATTTATGCAACTCTGGACGGAAATAAATGTTGTGACGTTGCATAAGGTTGTCGAAACAATGCCACGAAGAATGCGCGCCGTAATCAAAGCTAAAGGTGGTTCAACAAAATATTAGAGTGTGCGACTTTTTTTTTTGGCCAGGCAGTGTAAATGATGTTAAACTGTCCAATATTCTTTTGTGCTCGAAAATGGGGGGGACTATGTACAAAAGGTTCTATAATTTCTAAACGGTTCATCCGATATGGATGACAATACACTCAAATTAAAGCTGACAGTCTGCACTTCAACTTCATTGTATCCTTTCAAACTCAAAGTGCTAGAGTACAGAACCAAAATAACAAAAAAATGTGTCACTGTCCAATGAATTATGGTGCTCACTGTATGTGGGGCAGGAGAGGAGAAAGTGGAATTCAGTTTCTATTTCTCCTGATCCACAGTGTTTACATGTTCTTTCCTCTCTCTGCTTCCACTTTTTCTTATGCCATCCTGTTTCTATTGCCAGATTACGATCAATAAGTCTGTACATTGTTTAAGCGTGTCTCTGTTTGGGATTTTTTTTGTACTAACAATACAAACATATATTTACATGTTCACTCTCTCTCTCTCTCTCTCTCTCTCTGCATATGATATGTAACAGCCCCTAATTAAATTTTATGAGGCAGGAACAATCCACAGATTGTCAACTAGAGCACAGGGCATGTCAACAGGAAATTCCAGCATTGCACATTGCACAATCCACTATCTTTACAAGCCACCCAACGTGTAGCCTTTGGGAGAATGAGAACGTCCCTTGGTGTCACACCTTTGGCTAGCTATTGTGCAGTTTACCTGTGTTTGAATGTGCAGCCTTTGCCATCCTTTTCTGACAGGGAAGAACATTCAGATTCAGGGTATATTACCATATTGCACAAAATATGTACTAAACATGATCAAATGTCCTAACGGTTTGGACGATGTAGAAAAAATAGCCATAACAGGAATCATCATGATGTAAGGACTGGGGATACCTATCAGTCAATCAAGAAAACTCTTAAAATACTAAAAAACAAGAAGAAGTTCACAAAATATTAGTCATTTATATACAAACTGTCATGGTTTTCGGCAGCCTCGTTTTATTTCGGCGGTCGTTCTTTCTTTTAGCGGCGTCGTGCACTCTATCGGATTTTCCATCTTCCGTTCCGGTATTTTCATCTCGCACTGCAATTATCCTTTGCACCTGATTGTGGTTTCCTGTCGGCTATATATAGCTCTGGGTTTCCGATTTCCGGTGCTTTGATATTGTCTTGCATTTGATACGTAGCCGGTAAAGGTATAGGAAAGACTGATTTCCTTGCTGTTGCTATTAAGCAAAGCAGGACAAGTCCGGTTAGAGTTAGGGTTTGATCTTTTGATTTCCCTTTCACTACTCTGTTTTCCAGTCTTCCTCCTTTTCTGTTCTTTAAGAGGCATTCCTATATTTTATGCTTCTTCCTACTTCCTCTTTATTTGTTACTCGCTGGGTTTGCGAGCTGGGGGAATAATTGTCTTGGTTTCTTTTCACCTCTTTTTACTAAACCCTCGTTTGAGGGGGAGAGGCATTTCCTTTGTCTGCACTTGTATCTACGAGCTTATTTTTTCCAGTACCGTGGGTTTACTATTTTCATTTCTGTTTTTATCCCTTCGTTTAGTCTCTTTTCTACTGAGACTCGAAGGTAATTTCTGTTTATCGATATTCTGCTCAGTGTTGAGCCTCGCCCTGTTTTTAGGGTTGCTTTTCGTTTGGCTCTGCGCCGGGAGTCTTTTGCTCCATTCTTTGTTATCCTTTTCTCTCTGTTCGCGAGGACGTTTCGCTCTAGTGGTGTTTCTGATTATCGGAAATACTTTTTGACTTCTCTCTGTTGCATCTGGCCCTCCGAACCCAACTCCCCCCATTATACAAACATACAGGTTTAGTGGCCAAAAAGGTGGAAACACTTGGGTAAATGAGGGGGGTATTTTGGAAGCAGGTGCTTCCACACAGGTGTGGTTTCTGAATTAAACTACAGTATATCCTAGAATGCTCAGGGTCATGTACAAAAAAGCTGGACAGGCCTGGCTGCCTATATCTATGGCGAGCATAGCTAGATGAGACTCCAGTGACTGAAGGAAGGGTGATTGTTGGAGCACGTTTGACAGGAACGTCAGTGATGAAGACTGCTGAAATGACTGGAACAATGTCTAAAGTAACATCGGAATGTAAATCCGAGAGAGACGTCATCAACAAAAGCAACTGTGGCTGGAAGCACATACTCCTGGATCACGATTATTACATTACGTTACATTCGCTTGGCAGACGCTTTGATCCAAAGCGATGTGCAATAAGTGCATACCGAAGGTGGTTGAAACAACTACAAACTGGTCAGATAAAGTACAGTTCCATCATAACGTAGCAGCTGTCCATAGACATGAACATTGAGTCTAGTACACACAGTAAGCTATGGCTAAGTCTTAAGGGTAAGTCAGTAAGACAAGAAACTACAACATCACAATCAAGACACCAGTGTTACATACGTTAAAGAAGTAAATTAGGATACAATAAACAAGTGCTATATCAAAGTTGTACTAAATTGTTGGGTCATTAAAGTGGAGTCTGAAGTGATTGGGGAGTTCATTGGTATGTAGTGCTGGATTATGATTATTTTTAAGCGCTATTTTGAGGTGCAAGGGGAAACAGACGGGAAAGTCTGAATCAGTCGACTGCAATTTTCTGTCTACAGCACGAGCAGGAGATTTGACCAAGAACAGTCCTTCAAGAACTCTGCAGAGCAGGATACCATAGAGCCATACCAATACGATACCATAGATACCATACCATAGAGTTGCAGTGAGTGCGCCAACTACTCCCCACACCTGGACATGCACAGTGGTGTAAAGAGCACAGGTGATTGACTACTGAGCAGTGGAGAAATGTGATACGGTGAGATGAATCACCCTTCACCATGTTCTCGATAAATAGAGGAGTGCACACATCTGGTGGTTCCATAATGGTGTGGGGTGCATTTTCCTGGCATGGTTTGGGTGTACCCATCCCCGGAGAAGGCAAGTTTCAGCATTGTGTTCCTGCCCCAGAACGAATGCCCCTATTCACAGAGCTTGTGCGGTCACCCATTGGTTTGATGAGAATGACATCAGTGTTATCCATATGCCATGGCCTTCTCAGTCACCACATCTAGATCCCATGGAGCACTTATGGGAGATGCCGTCATGACGTCTATGATACAGCGTTTTCTACCACGTGGATGAATGGTGCCGCATCTCTCCCGCACAATTCCAGGCACACTGTCACCCAGGGAAGGAGGGGCTTACCTGGCAGGGGCATCTCCTCGTTTCTCATTGGTCACGCCTGCACCAGCCATGCAAGAAGTTCAGTTGTGTGGGCCAATGGCTGTGCTGTTCATCTAGTGGACCATCGTGAAAATAACAGGCGGGTGGTTAAACAAACGTAGAAGAACAGAAGCGCTTATCTGCACTCCGCCAAATTGATGGACGACGTTGCAACAATGGGATGGGCCCATTTCAAATGGGAAGGGGAAAGTTCAAAATAAAGTGCATGAGTTGTTGCAAAGAAAGAAATGATCTGAAATACAGGTAGGCTAAGTACTTTGATGAAGAAAACCAGCCAATGAGGTAAATAGCTTGTTCCCCAGCAAATAATGTATGCATCAAACAAGTCAACCTGCATTTGGTGTTGATGAAAAACCTGATGTCCTCACAGCTTAGGGAAGCTTGAGCACTACTTTTCACACACACACATCAGATGAGGAGGCATCACCCTCTACCCAAATCAAGACATCAACACAGACAGACCTACTCCAGTAAACCTTCAGCGATGAAAATATGGACATTAGTCACCATGGATGGCTTCAGCCAATCACATCACATAATGAAAACGCCCTAGGATAACCCCCACCTCGCCCGCCTCTTCAATACGCTCAACCGCAACTGAATATTGACGTCTTTATTATCCAATGATGCATATAGACCGATGTAGACGGGGGGAGTTTTCATTTTGTCAGCGTTAGTTAGAAGGCGGGCCCTAAGGCTAAGTAGCCAAAGGGATTCAGCTCTTGTATGAGGGTGGTGCTACTATGACAGAGAAGTTGACTGACGTTTACCGGCTGAGTGCTTGGAGGAAATCAGTTTTGAGAATTCAAGGGGCAGGAGAGCCTCTCCGTCCGCTTTCACGGACAGACACGAAGCAGGCTAAATAAAAGCGTACCAATCCTTAATTCGGCTTGTGGGAATATATAAAGAAGCACATTGAAGATGGTTTGTGGAGGATTTACATGTTCAAAAAATGCTCTTTGTTCCCTTAACGTGGTGTACATGGTGAGTAACCTATCAAAGATATGAGTATCAGCCTTGTGTAGGTTACGGTAACGGTACAGCTAACGTTCGCTCCCTGATCGATCGCTGATGTCAGGTGAGGGTCCATTTCGTGAGATTGATTCAGATAATATTCAAAAACAATGTTTAAGATGCATGTTATTTTCGATATCTACGAAATGTAGCCCGTAAGTTAGCTAGATACTTTACAAACTAGCTATCATATGTAACATCAACAAGTAACGTTAACGTGACAGTGTAACTGGGACGCTGTAGACTAGCGTTATATTTAAACAATTTAGCTAACTGAATTGCTAGTCTACTGTTTGTTTTCCCAACTAACGTTACCTAACGTTATATTACCTGTATGTGTTGCGGCTACACTCGCACGAACGTGCTGCATTTAAATGGCGTTCTTGCTAGTACTACTAGCCTTTCGATTTTATTTGTTAGCTAGCGCTAGCCAGCTACATTGACATGTTAGCTGGTCCTTTCTTAATAGGCGAGCAGATCTGTGTAATTTGCTAAATACAGGGATTGGCATTTAACTACCAAACAAATCCCCACTGAAGTGAAGTGAAATCATGGCTAACGGGCGCTCTAATAATATCACAAGATCTGCAAAATGATTACGAAATGGCTACACTTTACAAACAGGCCCCCTGGTGACGTCACTTCGGGTTGCTTTCCAAAGCGTTTGCACGCTTGCCTGATAGCTGAAGATGGTTTTGCTTACAATAATGTGGGATCGAAATGTTTTCTTGGAGATCACTTAAACCACAATCAGAGGTTTTGTTATTTGAAAATTTACTTTCCACGTATAGCCGACGCTACGCTTGTAATAAATTACACTGGCTTTGATCGTTTAACTAGCCAGTTAGTTTATGGAATTACAGATGAGTTATAAAATGTTGGAGATTAGTCATTCGGGCTATGAATTGGCTTTCATTAAAAAAAACTATAACGTGGATGATAATTTAAAGGTTCTAAAAGTAGTCGCAGTGAGGTTTGGAACAGGAGTAACGTTAGCTTAGCCTAGTATACAGTGACATCACCAGATAGCTAGCGCCTTTAAAGATGATCAGTCACATGCATTGTTAAAAAATGGACTGAGCCCGGGTGCCACACCTGATAACGACATGTTTAACAGGTCTTGACCTTTTAAAAGCTTTTTTGGGTATCAACATTAGGTCATTGTTGAACTAGGATGGCAATAGCTCCAGAACACACCGCTATTCCGGTAGTGTCCAGTGTCCACAGCAGGGGAAAGCTGTGACGGCGAGCCCGTGTGCAGTGTCCAGTTATCACGTGTATATTTGCATATACTGTGGTAAATTCAATTCATTTAAATACTTGCAAAGGCTTGTTCTGGGTCATCGGTTCGCGACGGGAGAACTAGGCTGGGTCTTTGATTGTTTTCTTTGCCGGTTGTCCGGCATTTTCCCTGTCGTGGTCTATCAATGGTCAGCAGTCATAACAACCACGTGACATAGTTTCAGCCGCGGATGGCGTCATTTCTACCTAGAACATCTTGTGTCATCTATTTGATGTCATTTTTGGTGGTGTCATGAGAATAGACCATCTTGTCTTATCAAAGACTGTAATATACATACAATAAAACTTAATCACGTGCAACAAGAAGTAAATCGCACAAATAAAATAACTGGCGCCCAGTGCAATTGATTTGGCTGAATGTTTTTGACAAGTTAAGTCTGATGTAATCGTACTTAGTTCGAAGGTTGTCTGGAGTTGCATGTTAGGATTTGTTTTGTTTTGTTTTGGTTATTCCTTCACTTTTTCAGTCTCTTATTAATTTTTCTATTCAAAACTTGTAGGCATGCACAAAATATACCAGCCATTGCCCGATATGACTGTTTTAAAAAAAAGGTTTGATAGTTTAGTATAAATTAACCTAATTGTGTTGCTTCTGCTCAATGTGAGCATTTCCAGGTTTTTATTTTTGAGGGCTGTTTAAGTTATTCTGCTTTTAAATTAATTTATGGAACATACACTAAAAATTTAACACGCTTGAACACTAATTGCACAATAAACGTCAGAACACTGTCTTTGTGGGGATATATGTGTATTTCTTAGTCTTTCTGAGTTTGCCTGGGCACAGTGTGGCGCTGTTCTCGGCAAGGCCATGCTGTATTGTGAGTGTTCCAGTCAGTCAGTGTTTTGGTGAGTCATACAGTATGCTGGTCAGCCTGTTAGTGTGCTGATCAGTCAGTCGGTGTTCTGGTGAGTCATACACTGTGCTGGTCAGTCAGTCAGTGTCCTGGAGAGTCATACACTGTGCTGGTCAGTCAGTCAGTGTTCTGGTGAGTCATACACTGTGCTGGTCAGTCAGTCAGTGTCCTGGTGAGTCATACACTGTGCTGATCAGTCAGTCAGTGTCCTGGAGAGTCATACACTGTGCTGGTCAGTCAGTCAGTGTTCTGGTGAGTCATACACTGTGCTGATCAGTCAGTCACTGTGCCGGCTCTCTCTCTCTCTCTCTCTCTCCCCCCAGCTGGTTGGGCTGCTGCTCATCGGCGTGGCGGCCTGGGGAAAGGGCTTCGGCATCGTCTCCAGCATCCACATCATCGGCGGGGTGATCGCCGTGGGCGTCTTCCTGCTCCTCATTTCCATTGTGGGGCTCATCGGCGCTTTCAACCACCACCAAGTCATGCTCTTCTTTGTATCCTTCCTGTCCCCTCCTGACTGGAACTAGGTCAGCTCACCAAACTGAAGAAAACAAACATTGTTGCTGTTCTTAACCTTAAGAACAATTGTTAGTCAAGGTAAAAGACATGTTTATCGAATGCTTCGTCTCTGTGCCTCACTCTCCCAGAATGCAGTGCGTTGGTATTACAGTGTAAAGTTGAAATCTGTTGGCTTGCGATTTCCTTGACCTTTCCTCCTCTCAGTATATGGTCATTCTCTTCCTGGTGTTCCTCTTCCAGTTCGGAATGTCCTGTTCTTGTCTGGCCATGAACCGTGGCCAACAGGTAGCCCTCCTCCTGACACTCCACAATGTGTACCCTCTAAGTCAGTGGTCCCCAACCCTGTTCCTGAAGATGTACAGTCCTGTAGGTTTTCATTTCAACCTTATTTTGGCACACCTGATTATACTAATTAGCAGCTGAAAAGATCTCTAGCTGTTGACTAAGGTGTGCTTTTGTCAGGGTTGGGAGTGAAAACCTACAGGATGGTAGATCTCCAGGAACGGGGTTGGGGACCACTGATCTAATCAAATCGCTCCTCAAACCACTTTGCGCCATTCTTACTTCCGTCTTACTGCTTGATTTAGCTTTACATTATATTCTATTGTAGACATGTTAGCAGATGCTCTTATCCAGAGCGTCTGCTGAATGTTTAGGCAATGAGGCGAGCTGATGCCAAGTCACTGGCGTCTGAAGTATTGGCTTTACTGACATTGCCTTCAACAGGATTCATTCCAAAGCACTCTTCAACGCAAAGTGGCAAGATGTAAATATTACTTCAAATTAAGCATTACTGACCCTTCTTTGAACATTCGTCCCCTTTAAAAATGAACAGAAACGCAAAGTATCTCTACTAAAACAAATACAGGCGTGAAATATTACTTTGGCATAAATATGTAAGATCACTTTGGAGTCAAGGTCACAGAGTTTCTCAGATTTTTATATATTTTTTTCCTGCTGGAGGGTCTGGTTCTCTTGGGTAATTTTCTTTTGTACTTTAAAATCTTACCAATTTTCATCCCATGTATTTTTGCTTTTATTTTTACTTTTATGGCAGTTATTTACAGGCCGGGCTGCAGTATTTGGGGTTTAAATTTCAGACGGTGCGGTGCGTCACTGAATCCAGTACTTTAGCTGGACTAAAGATGGGGGGCATTTTTGTGCAATTTATAAAAAAATGATTAGTTAAACCGGCTTTAACTCTTCTGTCACGCTGACCTCTCTCTACTCTTTCTAGGAGAAACTGTTGAACGCTACGTGGAACATGATGAGCAACAAAACCAGGATTAGCCTGGAGATGCAGCTGGACTGCTGCGGCCTGGTGAACTCCACACTCAACCAGCAACAGTTCAAATCTGACATCCAGCTCTGCAAGGCAGTAAGGCTCCCGGCCAACTGCCGAACTCCCCGCTTTCATATCCACAACGACGACGACAATCTGCCGTGTGTCGCGTCCAAACCTGTTCACGCTAATGAGCTGCATTTACTGAGGAAACGGCTTTATAAATTTCAAGATTTAAGCGTAATTATTTACTTATACTTTAAATGGGACACTTCTCAAAAAAAAGAACGGAAGGTGGGGGCATGTTATGCTTGCCCACCGGTAGACTTTTAGCCTAAAATCGAAGGATTTTTTGCTAAATACCATGACTTGAAGAAGAGAACGGTCATCTATGAAAGTCACTGCTGTTAATGTACCTTAGGAAAGCTAAGGCCAAAGCTATGGGCGTGTTCTACCACAATATACATGGTATTCAACTGACATAATTGAGACACCCACCGCCATTTTGTTGACGTAGAAAAGCCGTTACTAGCACGACGCAATTTAGTACAGTCAAGAACAACACAGTTTTTCCGACAACGGCTAGATGGATTACAAATACGGAAAATTGAGCGAAGAGAACATTAATCTTATTAACGGCTTGAGGCTAGCAATGGCTTTTCTGTGTCAACAAAATGGGGGCGGTTGACTACTCCCGGGTTTTGCAAATACTATGTATACGTGGCGCGACGCCTCTCAGACTTGCTCCTGTGAAGGTCATGGATTTTCTGTGTCTGACATGCCTCTGTGTGTGCCCCCCCCCCAGCCGTGTACAGGTAAGAAGGATTGTATTACCTGTGGGGACAAGATGCTCCAGCACTCTGGCGATGCGTTGAAGATCCTGGGGGGCGTCGGCCTGTTCTTCAGCTTCACGGAGGTGAGCCCCGCCCCTGCTGTAGGCAAAGCCCCGCCCACCAGCGCACGCCTGTCAGTCCAACAGTGTGGAAGAACTGACGTTTCCATATCGCTAAAGCTGTGTCCTTTCCTTACAGATCCTGGGCGTGTGGCTAGCTGTACGCTACAGGAACCAGAAAGACCCCAGAGCAAACCCCAGTGCGTTTCTATAGATGCGTGCACTGGCAATATGAATAGGAAAAACACACACACACACACACACACACACACACACACACACACACACACACACACACACACACACACACACACACACACACACACACACACACACACACACACACACACACACATACACAGAATAAACGCACAAATGTACAACAAGCAACCTGCAGACACACACTGATATGGCCACACCGAGACACATTTGCACAAACTTTGTGATACGTGGAGGCAAATACCAACATGGTATATACTCCATCCGCAGCTTCTGTCGGCCATTTTGTACTGAGCCCTACCTACACTGTACGTGTGAGCCATGTATGTGCGTATACATACAGTATATGTAACGTATGACGCCTGTGCAACACAACACGTATATTTATAAATATCTCCATACAGTACCTGCCTTGGCCCTTGCAAGAGAAGCGTTGCAAACGCACACATGCAGCCATATCCACAAAGGCCCTCTGTACAGCAGTTCCTGGTGCGTTACTTTCCTCGCGTATGATTGGATGGTCGTCTGCATTCCCGCCTTTTTCTGAACACTACCATTGGCCTGCTTTGCTCACACACACACACACACACCCCCCCCCCCCCCCACCTTTCTGCCATCCTTGACGTGAGTAGTGTACGAGCAGGATAGCCAACTCACTGCAGGCCTCCATTTTCTTTTTGGAATAAAGGATTTTGTGCTCCCAGAAACTGCACAATCTCACCAGGCTGCAGCCCTGTGTCATAATCCTGTGTGTTTTCGTCATGCCCAGACAATGTTTTTGTCATCCCACTACAGAAGACCGAGGCACTTTCCCCACATCAAGGCTAAAACGATGAGCTTGAATGCTTCCTTCCCCGACTCCTTTTTGGAGAAAATTGAGGACCGGCCATTTTGACACACTGACCTCATGCAAAATCACTCGCAAGGAATACAGTTTTTTTTATTTTTTATTTTTTATTTTATTTTATTTTATTTTTGTGTATACGGTTGCGCATGTACCTGAAGTTTGTACGCTTGGCACACGAAGGTAAACACTTAAGTTACGTCTTGCCACGTTTGAAATCTGGCCAAACTGCAAGAATGACATACGGTCGCCATGGATACGTTTATTTTTCAGCGCGCACACAGAGAACACGGGAAGTGAAGCGAAGGACTGAGGGATTGTGGGTAGTTTAACTCCTCTCTTCCTTCGGTCACGGTCACGCCGGTCCACACAGGAAGAGTGGACACCGAGCGGTTTCCTGTGCAACAGCTGCATGTTACGGTCATGTGACACCACTGGGAAAGGGGAGGGGGGCGGGGGCGGGGTCAGGACACATTTCATCACACTTTATTCAAACAGTTAAACTGGGTAAAGTTAAATTGGCCAACCTGGTAAAGGCCTCTTACAGTTTAAAGCAACCTGATTGGCTCACACTTAACATACAGGAAGTACTTACTCGTATAAGGTACCGTAGTAAGAATTTCTACAGTACAAAGACGAGGGGAGTCCTTTTTGCTCATCAGAGAAGTAAGGCGCAAGGGGTTTAAGACACTGTCTCTAGGTTGGTATCTATTACTTAATACTTGTGTCCTAAGAGGTGGAATACAATTAGTGTTGCCTTGTCTATTGTTAACAGTCTACTGGAAGGGGCATGCTTGAATCCTTTTCATGAAAGTAGGATCCCATTATAACCCAACTTGCTGTTTTTTTAATTAATTTTATTTCACTGCTGTTGTACGAATGCGGTTTCGTTCTCCAATATGGTGGTTTTTTTTCTGTCATAATTTGATTATAGGATGAAGTGGTCCTTTGTATGAGCCCGTTAAATTGAAACACTTAAGCTGGGTATTAGTTGAATAGTTCTGTTGGTCCACATTCCTCTATGAGGCGTCCTTCCCTGTGCAGTTGAACCTAAACACCGTAGATCATAGTTTTACCCTCTCCTCGGTCAACTGGTGGCTGCAATGTTCTCGTACAGCTTCAGGGAGCGTTGGAAATGGCCAGAGCAATCCCAGTTTCCACTCCCGTTTTCTGCTCCATTGTACAGTAGCTTAAAATAACTTCTCTCCTGATTCTGTATGAGCACAGGCCTCAAAAGACAAACTCCTCAAATGTACATTTTAAAATGAAGTGTAATTATTTCATATGGTTTTACAGCAATTAGGACTTTAGATACGTTTTGAGTGTGTTTAAGCTAGTTGTGTTGGAATTTGTCCTTCAGTTGGTATGCCAAAAGACAAAATAAAATGGTTGACAAGAAGTTGGGTTCTCCAAACTCCAGCAGTTCGCACTGAAAGCCGTCGCTAGGGAAACTGAGGCTTTGTCAGATCCTAGATGGATTCTTAAAACAAAAAACTTGATGTATTCTTTTTTTCTGAACGTTAATATTGTTATTTTTGCCAAATGTGGAATTTGAGTGTTCTTATTAACATCAGTGTTTTGTTTTTTTGTTGTTTTATAATTGCATTTTTGTTTATGAACTTGTTGGTACTGCATTAAGAATATTGCCAAGTTGGAAAAACAACAGCTCTGGTCAGGTTGCAACAAGCTGATTAACATGGCAGTATTTGGGTGGGTAAGCAACCATTTTCTTATTTAACATACACCTTGTATCCCAATGCCAGTCATAATGTGTTATTTGTATATACATTAAATTATGTAAAATGGATATTCTTTAATGCTTATGTTTTACTATGGGGAGACTTAATTTCAATGTTTTTGGATTGCTATTGATTGGAAATCAGGTTTGTATGAAATATTAATGTAACTGCTGCAGGAAACCTGGCGTTCTCTGGAATGTCACTGGAACGATTGCCTTCTGGTGGCCTCCGTTTTGTGATGTCACACCAAGTGTAAATTCTGAAATTAGTCGACGGCGATTACGTTGGCTCAGACGCGAGGCAATCCTGTTAAATTCTAGACTGCATGTAACAATCGCATGGTACTTGTCACGGTACTCGTTAGAAAGTGCTAAATCGGCTAATGGCCATTTTAATTTAATTTTATACTGTTTGGTGTCCTCAGCCTCCCTCCTCATGTCCAGCAACCGCAGTGACCTGGCTTATGAGAATCCTGGGATGTATTCATATGACCGCATCGCAGCACAGCGGGAGACCGTAGTCCGTAGCTTGATATTTCCAGGCATGTTTGACAATCTCTGGACTCCACCTCCCATCAGCCCCCTTTAACAAAATGGGTTCCGTGGTGCTTTGCCGTCCGAATAAATCTCAGGTTTTGAATCTGTCCATCGTCTTTAACTGGAAGTACAGACTTATCACCAGAAGGGGACATCAGAAGCAACTAATCTAGGTGTTTATTTTTTAAGTTATTGGACTCGAGGTACTGGGGTGTTGGATAAGTGAACGGGGTCAGGAGGAGTTGGCCAGTGTTGGGGTGATGTTGGGTAATTCTGTTTGCAGTGCAGGCTGACTCCTCTTCCACCTTCCTTACATCATTTTAGTCTGTTTTTATGTTAAACCCACATCTGGGCTCACGGTGTACTTGTTTTCCTGCTGAACTGATATCCCCCCCCCTATTAAAAAATGTCAAGATCGAAAACTTATTCTTTGACTGCCTTCTTTGCAATCACCCTTAAGGGGACACAACCAAACCCCCCCGACACCCAACACTCTTTGGGTGGTCTCCTGTGAGCCACTGACTTCATATGTAGCGATGTTTTATTTGACATTGAAAGCCTGTTGGGTGCAGACTTTTGGCACCAGGTTTGACCCTGTTCCTCGTGTCCTCCAGTGACAACGGCCTTGCTCGTTTACACAGTTGAAACTAAATGACTGGTTGGGCAGTCTACATGCTACGTGCTAAAAGCTAACTGCAGTACCAATTACTCTTAGCATTCAGTCTGAGTCCACTGAGCTGAATGCCGGGAAGAATTGCTCTATTCGGATCTGAATTTTATGCTTTCTTCCTGTTGTTCCCTTCAAGGGGGGAATCCCCAAAATGCCAGGATGAAATTGAAGGGGGGGGGGGGGGGTAATTATATTCCCTCGCTTATTCTCCTTCCCAGCAAGGGTATGAAAAGTAAGCTTCCAGCAAGAAGGGAATCCCACAATGCAATGCAATGCTCCACACAGGAAAAAGTGGGCGGTCACATTTGAACTATGGTGTTGCACTTCCGAAATGTTGCGAGGGCGGTTCAGTTCCGTCTGTTTAATTCTCGTCAGTCCTCCCTTGCAGAGCACCTTTTAAGTTTGCTTGCTGCACGTTGCAAATTGAGTCACAAGGATGGCTCCCTCGAGGGAAGGCCGCAAGGGAAGGGAATTTGTAAAATTGGATCCGCACACAGTCCAGGACTGGGAGCGTTTGGAGTCGTGTCCGGTCTACGAGGTTATGTGGGACTCTTTGTGCAGTTACATGATTTCTAATGCAAAATTATGGGACTTAAAATACATTCAAGGATCTGGGAGACTGTGTGGCACCATCTGTCCTCTGCTTTTTCAGTCTGAATCAAAGTAAAAAATACACAAGGCTGGAGGACTACCTGCTCTCCTTTAAAAAGTAAATAATTAAAAGATCTTCATGATATTTGCAATTGAATTGGCTTGAACTTTAGTAAGTAGTTAGCTTTTGAATGAAAACCACATTCTAAAATGAACCCGTTTGTCGTTTCAATTGCACCCTTTGGAAACTGACCTTTGAACTGTTCTTGTCGGAGATGTACAAATAGCTGCAGAAAAAACCCTTTGCAAAATTTTTTATAATTAACCAACAAAATAAAGCACGTTTCCAGCCTTGGATTTTCCATATAATTCAAGGACCCATTGACAACAGTGTGGAAGAAATCATACCATATACAACAGGCAGAGGAAGGAAAGCAGCATTTAATAACCATGGTAACGTTAATACATTTACTTTGCAGTACGTTGCGTCTTATACCCATGTTTTGGTTAGCACGTGAAGGAACGTTTTCCCAGTTATGAGTGGAATGAAACGCAGGAATGCAGCTTGGAATGACGGATCCAGGCAGAGAAGCATCGTTCAGCTCATCTCCATCCACAAAGACACTAGTGTGTGCGACCAACGGCGCCACCCCCATTCCCCGACTCAACCAACGGAGCCATTCAAATGTTTGAAATGATTTTTAAAAATAATAATAAATCCAAGTTAATGCCACTCACCATTATTCCCACAGATATTTCTCAAAAATATAAAATACAGGATTAAAAAGACAACTAAGGGCTTTTAGTGATACTCAGACCTGCAATTCCATCCAGCACACGTCCTTAACTTTGACCTGAAAGTAAACGTTTTTTTTTTTCCCTTCACAAACTCAGTTTGGCGATTTAAGTTTGATTTCTGAACGCTCCCAAACTCCGCTTGTAAAAAGAAAAAAAGTAGTCTTGTACTTGCTTTTGGCTTAAGTCCAAGTTAAGCACAAGTGTGGCCTGAATTCCATTGCTTTGGGATTCATCGTCCAACAAAATTGGTCCCAAACTCAAGTATTTCCCTCACTTTTTCCATCCCACCTCTGTATTGCTCTCAACACCCCTCCCCCTTTCTCAAACGAAATCTTCCCTTGCTTCTTATAACGCAGTACATTATAATGGAGCACCATTACGAGTCCCACAGGCTTTCCTGAAGTAAAAAAAAAAAAGGCCATAGATACGAGATACCAAATCCAGAAGTTGCTGGTGTCCCTCAACTATTACGTTCCCCACAGGTGTAATTTCCCCTTTCTTCCAATTCACCTTTTACTGACTTTATCAAACCCATCCGTTGGACCGCGCCCCCACCACCATCACCCCTCCTGAAAATAGAGATGATCCAAAGCGTTTAGGGCTGAGATCCGTCGTAGGGGGTCAAAGGTCAACATCTCCTGTGGGAGGGGAGGGGAAAGAAACACATTTAGAAATGGTCAAAGTAGAAGGCGGAACGTGCAAGAACGCGTTTCAATAGCTCACTTTTTTCATCTCTTATTAACCCAGTGCAGAATTCAACATAGCCAAAGGTCAGCAATGCAAGACATTCGGCTAACAGCATTATATTTCAGTTAATTATTGGAAACCATGTTTCACCCACAGTATGCTGGTCCTGCAGTGTGATTTACTTTCATTTTAAAACAGATATGCAACACAAGAAGACATGACATTATAATTAACAAATGATGCATTTTCCAAACATTCAATTGGTCATCACAAATAAAGACATCTCTTTGAACAATAAGTGCAAATGTGTCATTAGGACGCATTATAAATGTGTCCACAACAGCATGTTAGCACCAAGAGTGCCATATAAAGTCATCTGTTGATATATTATCACCACAGAAAGCTGTTAACAATTTGTCACACCCACTGATTCCGACCACATCCTCTCCACAGTCCACTATCCTCTTACCAGTAGCAAGTCTGCCCCCTGGTGGCTGATCTCAGGAACAAAGTCTGTGATTGGACGGTTGCTGAAAGGGCTGAAGTTGCGTTGCGACAGCGTGACGTCGGTGGGCCAGTCCTCTTCCGTCGGTAGGCCGATCACTCTGCGGAACGATCCGGAAAAACCAGAGCGGTTAGGCCCAGCAGCCAAGCTGCATCTCAGACGGAGGCGGCTAACGGCACTCAAAATCCACACCACCAGGCCCCAATACTCACTCAAAAATCTTTCCCAATTGGTCCACTTCTGATTCGCCACAGAACAACGGCCTGAGGGAGATAAAAGTAAAGAACAAAAGCTCCAGTATTCCAGTGCGATCAGTCAATCAAAGGTCACTCTTTCTAGAGCAGGGGTGTCGGCCGGTTTTGCACGCTTTTCAGCACTTAAGTGGTAATTAATTTTAAGTCACAGAATGGCTCGAGACCACACGGCTTTCTTCAAGGCCTAAACTGGCTACTGAATGAAGGAAACCCTAACTTAACATTTCTTTAAAAATTGCTTTTTATTTTTCTGTGGACAAATATTTATTTCTTACCACACAGACAAATATATGAATCTTTGTTATTTATTCTGGCCTATGCGCACAAGTTGGCAACCAATTACGTACTCATACGGCTTTGACATAGCCGTCTCCACGTCACTTTCTGCGCCATCCTTGTTGTACATGCGACTCCAAGGACACAACTGAGCATGTCAGATGAGCGTAAAATGAGAACTTCCTGGTTTGGATGTGCTCAACACAGGTTTCTCTTAGCCTCGCCGTCTCTACATATTATATACTCTAAGGTCTCGGCGAGCTGCAGTTCCAGTCTCTGAGATTAACGGGACTTGGGCTGACCCTCCCCCTCACACTGCCTGTGCTGTGACAGTTGGTGTTGAGCAAGATTGATGCTTGATCTTGTTGAGCAAGAGAGCAAGGCCTCTCTCAAGCCCCCTTTTATCGACAGACCACAGACAAAGGGCCTAAGGCACTTACTTCATCTGGCCACCGGGGGGCAGCAGAGGGCTTGGCACAGAAACATGGGAACGTCCGGTTTGAGCGTTCATCTGAAATATGGCGTCTGCGCTCTTTGAGGACCGATGCACTAGAGCACACATTTATGCAGAAGGTCTCACAGCAGAGAAGAGTTCTCTGAACGACAAATCTTTCCTCCCGCTCTCCGTCACAGAGGAGAACTCACTTGCGTCGGAACATCTCGGCAAAGATGCACCCGGTGCTCCAGATGTCGACCGGAGTGGCGTAGGTTGACTGCAAGAGAACCTCAGGGGCGCGGTACCACAGAGTGACCACCTAACGGGGGGGAGAGAGGACTCAGGGTGAAACCAAACATGCATTATTCTGCCACGTTCTGTATCTGCTCCAGAGCATGAGCCCTTGTCAGTTGAAGTTGTGTGTGTGAGCGAGTGTTTGTGTGTGTGTGAGAGTACGTGTGAGTGAGTGTTGTGCAAGAGTGCATGTGTGTGAGCGTATTGGTACCCTCGAGGTGCACTTACTACTGGAGTAAGGGCCATGTGGCAGCTGTAGATTCGCGCGAGTCCAAAATCGGCCAGCTTGACCTGGCCACGGCTGGTCACCAGGATGTTCTCCGGCTTCAGGTCACGGTGGATGATGCAGTTGGAGTGGAGGAAGGCCAGCCCGCACATCAACTGCTGCATCAGGTCCTGTCAACAAAGATGGCAGCCCGATTATTCGCTGAGTGTGTCTTCATCTCATTTGATTTTCATTTAAAGAACACCTTGGGTGATCCAATTTGTGAGGCAACATCCAGAGAAAATGTCCTGGTGTGCTGATACAGAGGGTGGCCAACATTCATCTGCTGGCTTCTGTTTTCACTTTAAAATCAACAAGTTTAAACTCGCAAGCTCAGTTGCCTGTAATCAACTTGATCAATCAAGCATGGCGTAACAACAGAAACCAGCTGGACTACCCTTCCATGAGCAGAGTTAGCCACTCAGGTGTATAGACCATAATACACCTGCAGGTCACTCCTCTACAGCAATCAAATGTTAAATTACAATAATCTATACGACAACTATGAACTAAACCACAAAAGTACATCAATCGGTGTCCAAAAGCTAGGAAACAAGATGCAAAACCTTGATTCCTGTATATGGTGTCCACACAGATATACAAAAACATGACAAGTCCTTCAGCCAGATTCTGAAAAGCAGCCACATGCATTCACGAGACACGTTTGGTCACTGGTTACCTGGATCTGGCTGGCCGGTAGCCCAGGGGACGGTGCCTTATCCAGGTATGTCTTGAGGTCCTGATCCACATGCTCAAAGACAAGGGTCACCTTGGTCTCATGGTCCGTCCGCAGGGTGGCGCAAACATCCATCAGCCTGAAGCAGAGAGGCCAGCAAAAAAGTTAATGGAGGGGCCAAGAAATCTGGGGTAGGGGGCGTGAAACCTGGGAGGGGGCATGAAAGTGATGCTATGCAGTGAGAGGGACCGTGGGCAACTGACCGTGGGCGGTCAGTGAGTGCGACCGTGGGCGGTCTGTGTGAGCGACCGTGGGCGGTCTGTGTGAGCGACCGTGGGCGGTCTGTGTGAGCGACCGTGGGCGGTCAGTGAGTGCGACCGTGGGCGGTCAGTGAGTGCGACCGTGGGCGGTCTGTGTGAGCGACCGTGGGCGGTCTGTGTGAGCGACCGTGGGCGGTCTGTGTGAGCGACCGTGGGCGGTCTGTGTGAGCGACCGTGGGCGGTCTGTGTGAGCGACCGTGGGCGGTCTGTGTGAGCGACCGTGGGCGGTCAGTGAGTGCGACCGTGGGCGGTCTGTGTGAGCGACCGTGGGCGGTGTCGTCTTACTTGACCACGTTGGGATGGTCAAACTGCTCCAGCCTCTTCAGCAGGGCCACCTCCCGGACCGTAGACAGCGGGAGACCGTCCTGGTCAGTCTGAACTCGAACGCTCTTCAGTGCCACGAACTGGCCGCTCTGCCGGTCCCGCGCCTTGTACACCGTGCCGTAGGCCCCGCCCCCGATCTCCGCCACGGGCTCGTACTGCACCGCAGCGTCCTGAGCCATGGCCAGCCTGGTGGGCGGGGCAAAATCAGGACATGAACACAGCCCTAATCTTTATTCCTCTTAGAGCACTTAGACCTCCTTATTTCTCTTTATTCCTCTTAGAGCACTTAGACCTCCTTATTTCTTTATTCTCTTAGAGCACTTAGACCTCCTTATTTCTCTTTATTCTCTTAGAGCACTTAGACCTCCTTATTTCTCTTTATTCTCTTAGAGCACTTAGACCTCCTTATTTCTCTTTATTCTCTTAGAGCACTTAGACCTCCTTATCTCTTTATTCCTCTTAGAGCACTTAGACCTCCTTATTTCTCTCTTTATTCCCCTTTTAAGCAGTTTGTCCCTCACAAAGTGTAACAGAGCATCTCTCTCTCTAATGACCTGATCAAAAAAATACAGCCGTGTTTTCCACAGCAATGCATTCAGAGTTAGTATAAGCTACACAAATAAACGCTGTGGCACTGGCGGGCCTTGTGGGCCAGTGGTTCTCTCACTGCCCCACAGTGTGGGAGGTGTACATGTGTACATCTGGCCACTAGATCATTGAGCGGTTCCTTTGCACTTAGAAGGACCAGGGTCTGCAGCAATGTGGGGGGGTAGGAAATAAGGATATTTAAAAAAAAAAAAAAAATACTAATCATTTCATGCATGTTTCAAATGTGGTTTGTAAAACAGGAAGAACATCTCCCCATTCTGTTAGGAGGGGGGTGTCCCCTCACCCCTTTGAGGGCGCACATTTGAGTGAAATTAGTCTTTAGTCAAAAAGCTTTTGAGTGGGCGACTTATTTTCACAAATGGGGGCACTTAAAATCCCAGGATGAAACCCTTATTTCCTGGGTTTTGAGGGGGATTCAGGAGCACACTCATCTGACAATTTCAGGAAGTAAACCGGAAGTAAGAACTACAACTTGTAGTACAAGAGCAGGACATATTACGAACTATTCTTTTTATTTTTGTTAATTCTATCTTCATTCACAATCTACACTTTGTAACCATTGTCATATGTAAACTGACTGATATTCTCAATAAAAAAAGAAAATACAAACTACTTCCTCACTCGTTTGGAAAGAGCTCTGCAGGATTTATTTCGCACTCTGCTTGCAAAGTGAGGGGACAAGGCACATAACAGGGGTCTGAGTGGACAGGGTACAGGGATCATATTTGGTCACAGCCCTGGTATCCAGCAAGACCAGAATTCAGTCAACAAGACATTCCTGAGGTGAACCACACGGCCACACAGACCCTACAGAACGTCTGCGAATTAAGTAATGATGCTGACGATGCAAATTATTTGCATAGTAGACGTTTATCTAATCAGCTCACCTGTAGAACAGGTGTACAAACTGGTCCAAGATGACCATTAGCATTTTAGTCTTGTATCATTTTAGATTTATTATTATTATTTTTTTTTTTAAATGGACAATAAGAGCGACAATGGTTAATAGGCTATAAGCACTGACATTAGAATGTTTAAATCCGATAATAAAATGCCAAATAAGTTACTTTAAGAAACGCAAAAAAATGCAACTAGTTAAGACGTATGAGGAGCTCGGAGAGTCTTCAACAAGAACATCTTGCGGGGGCCCAGTGGTTCTGACGCGGTCAATACAGCTAGGCCGAATTTGAGCATGAATGCGTAGGCTACAATAAAACATTCGGTTTGTAATTTTAAAAGAAGCTTATGTCTGCAATTATTACAACACCCAGGGGTTATATTTTGGTCGGCATTTCCATAAGATAATAGGCCATTTGCCCCCTTAAAATAACCGAACACATAATTGAAATGCTCCCTTTCATTAAACAAAAGTATAACAAAACATTTTGGCGACTATTCTTGCCTTCAGTTCCTCGTTAGCTTCCGTTAATGGCTGGAGGGGGCTAATAACGTAAGCGCTTCCTCAACACGTGGTATACTAAGAGCGTCCTTTTCTTTGTTAATTAACCAGCGGCGTTTCAAAGGCCGGAGACGCAACTTTGAAAACCTCGACACTTAGCTTCTATATTGAATAAATTTCCTCAAGCCAGATATTATTTGTCAATCGTGGCCCAGTTGGTTATCTAACATGGTCAAATGGCTAAATTCAGTATTTTGTTCATTTAGCGAACAAAATTTTATTCCATTTCTGATATTAGCATAGTTTGAATCAGTTGCAAGAGTAGGCTACGAACAGAAATACGCCAAAGTAAAAATAACAAAAACGTACAGCTTGTTAACACAATCGAAGTGTGGAACATATGTTATAAAGGTTCGCTTTGGCCGGATACTCACCACGCTCCTCGTTTTCTTTAGCTAGCGAGCTAGCTCTAACAACTTTAATTTGTGAGCGTAATCATCTCCTTCAACGAGTCCTTTGTGTTTATGATGGCATCAGAAGATGCACGAAAGCAGTGACTTGTCGGTTTTTGCTGTTAGTACTGATGTGCAAAATTTGTGTTGAGATAATTCTGTTAAAACTTTGGCCTGACTTCACTTTTTCCAAACACTCCAACCTAATCTAATAGTTCATCGTAGGCGCTTCCTGTCGAAAGTAAGGCGGAGCCAAAACGCCCTTTGCCTTATTTTAACCAATGACGGTTCACATTTTTTACAAAAACACACGCCTATTATCTTTTAGCCCATCCCGATCATTTTTGATTGAGAAAAATGTGCAGGTTATTTCTGGCTAGGGACATAAAGTAGCCTAGACTGTGTATTATATTTTTAATATGAAACTTAAATTATAACGTCTCGTAGGCTACTGTTGCAGATTAGACTACTGATTTACCAGTAGGCTATATGTCATACCCTGTGTGTTTAAGTGACGATTTCGCAACATGTTAGAATCATAGACTGTATAAAAATAGGTTAGAATTCAATAGGGCTAGGAGACTGTGTTCCGACTTGGAAGTAAGAATTATCTCCTTATTTGAAAACACGCAATTATTTGTGTATATGTGGCCTGCGTTTACATATATTTTTATTGTCTTTTCAAAAGACTCGAATAGCCTATACGTGTTTGTACTTTTCTGCACAATAATCGCAGCGTAACCGATGGACTGTGAATGAGGATTGTCACCGACTACTCCGCCCCCGGCGCACACAGACATATAAGCGGCGTGGCGTTGACCAAAATGCACAACCCCGCCCCTCATTCAAGCTCTACTGCGATTGGATGGAAAGCTGCTGTTGCTAGGCTCGCCCGCTGCTCTGCTTTGCTGGGGTAACTGACTGCATTCCTCAAGAGACAGCGAGTGGCAGCAATGTGAAACGTTTAACTGGAGGTACACATTAATTAATCGTATTAGGCTATAAGTCGAGGCTATATCACTACACGTAGGGAGGCATGCTTACAATTGCGCCTTTAATATATCATTGCCTGTAGCTTGCTAGTTAACACTGGTGTTTATATCACCTAAGTAGCTCCAAGATAGCATAGCCTAGATGGTGCTAATAGTAGGTTAGATCATCCTGGTTAACACAGCTTGTTTCCCCTTGAACTATTTCGTATTGTAATGAATATAGTACGCCGGGAAGGGGATGGTTTTGGAGAAAAACTTGTTATGTACATTGTTATAAGCTGCATTTCTGGCTTAATTCTGTGTGCGCCTATGACGACGTAATTACGTGATTCCGCTTGAAATGCGGAATTTCTCCAGTGGGCAACAGATCTGTGTAAATTAGCTATTTTTGTTTCGGCAACAAAAAGAAGAAAATTAAGATAAACAACACTATAATCTATAGTTTTTTTAGTATAGTTTTTATTATTATTAGTCTAATAGCCTAACTATGAAACAATCCCCGCGTGACTTAGCCTACACAGTGCCTTCAAGTTTTGTTGGTAAGTCTAAAATATAAATGTTGTGCATTCAATATTTGAATGAAGATTGTAACTTTTGCGCGTTTGTGCGAAATCAAAATATGTTTGAAACTGACATGCATTCAGTTTTATGTAAATACAGCATTGAGCAATATAGCGTTTGTGGTGGTCAAGTAGCCAGGAATTTAGCAAAAGCACAGGCACAAGTCCTACTCCATTTCGCCTGTTTTGTACCGTTCTGTTTGAAGCTTTATAACTCCAGATGTTAGCGTTACACAAGTACCAATAACGGCTTAAATTAAAGAAACCCCTTGTACCATTTATTATCATGCCTTGAATTAATTTATTTCCAAAATTAATGTATAAATTATTGGCAGTGAATACACAACCCTCAGTGAAAAACAAAGTTCTCTAGTTTACAGTGAACCCCTGAGAGTCAATGATGTGAATAAGGTAAAACTTTGCATTTTCTGGTTCACAAACCTCCTGTCAGCATATGTACAAATATGAAACTGATATTTTTTACTGCTCAAGTCCCAGGAGTGATTTTGAAACAGTGAATCTTGGTGTCCAAAGATCTATCCAAAATGCATAATTGTGCATCACAGTCATTCAGGAGATACCCAACTATTTTAAACAGATTAACTCTTTTGAAAATATATTTGAATCCATATTATTAGAGAATTTCCAACATTTATGATGGGGGAATGATATAGGTGTCCAAATACCTATCCAAACCTATCAAAACCTATCTGAAAATAAACACAGCTTTATTGTCCATTTGAAGCGCATTCTTTCTTACGTCCAATGAGGAGGCAATTTAAGGGGAATGACAATAAAATAATCCATTTCTTAGTCTTGGTTTAGTTTACAGTGCCAAAAATGCATCCACATCAGTCCATGTTGTCTGAAACCCTTGAGCATACATCCGCTGTACATAACGTGGTGCTCTGGCAGAGAATGCAGACAGCCTCTTTGCTGAAGAACAGCTGGAGCAGTTCTGGGGGGCTGTGCTCCAGGGCTCCCCCTGTGGACAGAAGCAGAACTGAAGGGGCCGCACATCATGCCATCGCTCCTCAGGCTCTGGCTCACTTGGTCTCTTTTTGGCAGTGGTGTGTGGTGAATGAGATCGACCCCTCTTCAGTCTTGTCCCAGCAGTCCTACAGGAACACACAGCTGCAGGAGCAGGAGTGGCAGTTGGAGCAGGGGTGGCAGTAGGAGCAGGAGTGGCAGTAGGAGCAGGAGTAGGAGCAGGAGTGGCAGTAGGAGCAGGAGTGGCAGTTGGAGCAGGAGTGGCAGTTGGAGCAGGGGTGGCAGTTGGAGCAGGAGTGGCAGTTGGAGCAGGGGTGGCAGTTGGAGCAGGGGTGGCAGTTGGAGCAGGAGTGGCAGTTGGAGCAGGGGTGGCAGTTGGAGCAGGAGTGGCAGTTGGAGCAGGGGTGGCAGTAGGAGCAGGGGTGGCAGTTGGAGCAGGGGTGGCAGTTGGAGCAGGAGTGGCAGTCGAGGCAGCGGAGGGACCAGATGGAGATGGGAAGATGGGAGGAGATTGCTGGGAGGTCGCAACAGAGGAGAGACAATGTGTTCATTATTGTAAATATACCCAAAGTTTAGGTCACAATTGGAGTAGTATGCCAAAGAAAGGTAATTTATCACCAACCAGTCAGAGTAACAATGTATGAGAAAATGGGTCAAATGAATTGATACAACTATCTAATACATAAACCTACGCCAGCCCATAGATTATTTATGGGACAACTAGTTTCTATGCCATTTGTTTGTTTCCCATAGGCTATGCTGGTCCACTCAACATAATGATTGGCTAGGCCACACATGGAAGCTTCTTCTAGTGTAGTGTAAATTCTTAGTACGGTTCAGCCTGAATAGGCTGAAAGCTCACCACCATTGTCATTACTTATGATATAAAATCCAAGTCGGCTCGGGCAGGGACTTTATTCCATAGACTCGCCATACTTTATCATGAAGCCTTATTCAGGTTACTGAGCTTATAGTTAATAGCCAGCTAGCTAACTGGCTATAAGCCTGTGGTTCTCAAACTCGGTCCTTAGGAACATCACATGCACTAGTACTCACATGCACTAGTACTCACATGTTGTCGAGGAGCAAATCTTCACCATGCAAAAATGCATCCTCGGCGATGGAATCCTCTAGTTCAGATGAAGATTCAAACGATGCCGCTTGTTCATAGCGTTGTTCAGATACACGCTAACGATACGCAGAGCTGCGATATACAGCATTCCGGCTCCACTGATACATTTCATACCTCTTTGGAAAGCTTAGGATGAGCTCTTTTTTTGATAATAAGGCTGTCAATCAATTACAATGAGTTTCAAGATATTACTACTGCCCATTTGAATTATGTCTGCCTGACAGTACGCATTTTTGAGATTTTGCCCATGTTTAAATTTACACTGTATACCACATACGGACAGAAAGGCAGAAAATTAATACAGAATAGTAGAAAGGGCAAATCTGGCTTTAATAATGTCGGTAAGGTTGTGATTTTATTCCATACTTTATGAGAGATTTTGATAACAGAATTAAATAATAATAATTATTATTATTATTATTATTACTACTACTACTATTAATAATAATAATAATAATAATAATAATAATAACTACATGTAGTTAAACTAATAGTTTAATTACATTTTGCAGCAGTTTGCTGGTTGTTCAAGTACATAAAAATTTGTGTAGTGGTTGTAGAAGTTAATTATTTTTGTCATTTTGAGGTGTAGTTAACTTAAGGAACTACCAACTATTTTTGGCCCTAATATATATTTTTTTTTTTACAAACCCCTTTTACCAAATACCACCTCCTCTCTCTCTTTTCCCTCTAATCCTGATTGGTCAGAAGCACTCCGCTCCACTTTCCACACGTTGCTGGTTCTTCCCTCTGAGCTGTATAGTGGTTGTCCCCTCGTGCAGCAAGAAGGCATTGCTCACACGCATTGCTCATGTCTGGGCAGCAACCAGTACAAAGTATTTGGTTAAATATGGCCATAACTAATGCAACAGAAAAATTGTTTTTTAACAGAAATGTAAACCATCTCCACAGCAAAGACTACTTGTCGCCACTAATACAGAGGTAGAAATCCAGGGGACATAAAGTAAAAATCCTACCATGTGTTTCTTCCACCCATAGACTCAGACAGCTGATTTCACTCATTAGTTCTACCTCCTCACTGAAGAATTATGTTAATTAGCAAATCCAGGTGATTGGAGCAAAATACTGGGGAGGACTTTTACTTGATGTCCCCTGGATTTCCACCTCTGCAATCTAAGACCCCATATAAAGGTGAGTATTAATGTATGGCCATTAGCTAGTGTTGTTGAAAATCAAACGTTAACAAACGAGAAAGAGTTGCACACATTGTTCATAGCTATAGAGAGATAGATAGTTTGTGTACGCCACTCCATCTGTAGCTTTGGGGGCTATATATCTATGGAAACTTAAGAAAAAAGGATTTGGTATAGTTATTGAATAAATTTCAAAAATAAAAAAGAGCAGGCGCGATTACTGAGCAGAATTAACTTCAGCTCCCAAAGCAGTAAAACCGTCGACACTCAAAAAACTAGCACTACCTGAAATTCAAGCGGAAATACACTTGTTATTCAAGACTATTTTTTTTCTTTTGCTGTAGATGGCAGCAAAATACAATTGTTGCTCATGTAATCAAAATAAAAAGGGATATGTTTGAAACTGACTTGCATTCAGTTTTATAGAAATAGCCTGCAACGTCAGCCGTTTATAATTTCAGTCTGAAAACAAAATATAGGTTTCAAAAGCTTAAAGGCGAAATGCTTTTATGCTTAAATTAAAATGGTCTTGCATACAAAATAGCTACGGTTTCTATTCTAATAGAATTGACGAAACGTACTGAAGGGGGTCGTTGTCTCAATACTCCCAATATACACAAATATAAAATACGTGGCATGCACTGCCCCCTGGTGACAAGTAGCCTGGAATGCACTACAGAATACACGGAAATAGGCGAATGTTTTTCAAACCTAGCCCCGGGATCCCGTTGTGTACGGTGGATTTAGTTTCGGCACAGCTCTCAGATATGTTCGAGATAATTGATCTGAATTTCATATTAATTGAAGAAGTTTCTATTGTAGACGAGAGTTCTTTGAAGTGGTTTTGGTCCTCTCTGATTCAGGGGTACAAATAAAAGTGTAACTGCAAATTATGAATTATATTGCAGTCCTTCTATAAATTAGACTAACACAGAGATGTATTGGTCTGTTAATTCACAGCTCTATTGTGATTAATCAGTTAATTTGTCTTTGAAAAGATCATTGAACCGTTTGAACAGCCAATGAGACTCAAGTTAGAGACCTACCCCCAATTTGCTCAATGGACAGATATGACCAACAGCACATTTCTTTCTCCCAGAATTAGTCACAGATGTCTACAGACGTCTTCGGTAGATGTCAGTGTGCTCATCAGTGGAATAAGTCTCACTTTCAATGTGGGTGGGCGCTGGGGGGGCGAGGGGGCTGGTGCCGACACCGACATCCAATCACTTTTTTGCTCAAAAAGTCCAATTAGATGAACACTTAGTCACATAGGCCTATATAAGATTAGATAAGACTCATTTTCCACTTCTGTGGAAACGTGCCCTATGCCTCATTTAGAGGGAAAAAAACAAGTAGGACATATTAAAATAAATAACAGGGCCAGCAGTCTTGCAACACCTTTAAAAAAACCTGTTGTTTGAGCGGTCAGCTGGGGTGAAACCCAGCTCGCATTGTAGGCTCCCCGGAACCCAGTGAGATATACGCTCCCGTAGAACCGCGTGCTCACTTCAATGGTTCTGACCGTTTTGAGCAGTGTGGTGACGTGGTTCCAATTTCATTTGAAAACGAAGCGGAACAAGCAATATCTTAATTGGATCGCCGCAGCCAGTACAAAGAGTCATTTTGTGACGCCGCAACGCAGCATCTTGCTCATGCGTTGTCTGAAGAAGAACGAGAATCCGTCAGTCTACAAATTTATATTTTTTAGATTGCGATTTACGCTGGATGGCCCTCCGCGAATCATGGTTTTGGTGACATAACTGGGAATGCGCCAATGTAAAGAATGCACTTATGTTATGAAGGGTTTGCTCCAAGTTTCCAGCATACATAACAAATTTGGAGCCCTTTTGACCAAACCTGGGCCCTCATCCTGTCGGGCGGCGCGCGCGCAGTCCAATGCCAGGGCCCTCGCTGTGGTGCGTGTCCGTATGCTGGGTGAATATACTTGGAGTGACTGCATAGCGGTACTGACTGGGGTGACCATCTGTTCGCCAGCAGATACAACGCGCCCTCCTCCAGCTCGGCCAAGTGGGCACCAGGCAGACAGAACAAACACTACAATGCTCCTTTCGTCTCTCAAAAGGGAAAATTAAGACTACTGCTAATTTGCAGTCCCTTACGGTGCACATGCCATATTTTCCACCGGGAGTTAGTCGGTCGCGTTTCACCATTTTGTGACCAATATAGGACGGGGAAATTTAAATGTTTTATCCGCTGTTTCAAAGTTCTTAACCTCACCGAACCAGACTTTTTATGGAGTTTGCAGACATTATTGTAAAACATGACCTATCAATAACATATTTGCTACTTTTTCTTTTTTGGCGTTGCTTAAACTCACTTGTTACTACACGACAGGGTGACTATTAATTCCAGAACATGGTTGTTTGTGTTTTTTTACTCTGCTAATTTATTGTAAGACAGCGCCTCTGCAGGCATTATTGAGTATACAGCAATTGTGTTTTTGTATGGTTTGTGGCTTTGATATTGCTGGCTTATACTTTAAAGATAACAGTCGTTACTTCAAGTTGTTGAAAGGAAGGTCAGTCCTTTCCCGTTTGTTTCGCCCTGTGTTCCGTGTCAGCCACAGAAAACAAGACGGACGTGTTTTGTTTTTATGTTTTATTTTTTTCTGCGTGAAATGCAGTGTGTTCCTTTTGTACTTTCAGGGCGCTGCCAGCACAGAGTGTTTGCGGTTGGTGGTGTGACGTGGCAGGAGTGCACCCTGCTCGCGGTCAGGCTGCACGGCTGTCGCGTGTGGGCCCCGCGTTTGCGCGCGTGCAGACTGCCGCCGCGCGAGCTCCGCTGATGACCTGCGCGGCATATGGCGCGGCTTTGATTTTGAGGAGCGGCCAACACTGCTCATTTCTCGGCTGCACCACTACCCCCTTCCACACTCTCTGTCCCTTTTTCTTGTCTTCATTTTAGTGTACCTCTGCAACCGACGCCTACCCAAGTCCACCCTTTTACCGAATCCTCGAAATATAGGAGCCTTTCTACTTCCCACCCTTGCTTGTCATCGTAAACTGCATGCATAATTACATGTATTGTCAATGTAATTTTACTGATTCAAATTTTCCTGCAACTCAAAAGGTAATTGTGTAAATTGTGCACACATGGAGAAATATGACGTAATGTCGTGCATAATGGTAAAATGTCAGCTCTGGAACGTGGAGATTTTGTGGCTGGGGACTATATCCCCAGAGCTGGTATTTGTGCCTCGTCCAATGGCAGTATTCTCTTTAAAACTCTGTCTCTTTCACGAGTCCGAACAGTAGGACTTCCGGTATGTATGATTTCCTTAGCCAAAGCATTAAAAACGTTCGTTACCAATGCATGCCGTATAGTTGTAATGAAAGTTGTAACAGAAATATACTGATAGTTGTTGTAGTAACAGCAGCACTAACAGCAACAGTAGCAGTGGCGGAAGTAGTAGTAATAGTAGTAGTAATAGTATTGTAGTAATTGATGATTAATTATTCACTTTTAATATAAATAGCCTACGTCATATTTTAATTCCATTGTGCTGCCTATCCAACAGTCAGGCTGCTGTTGTTATTTTACCATCCCACTGTGGTGCTAACCTGTGTGTATATAGTATTAGAGACTGCATTATGAGGTAGAGTGATGGTTTATGGCCTTTTTCTGATCGCTCCGTTTGTATGTTTGACACGCTAAACAGTCCTATTTGGGCCGAGTGGCGCCGCTCGTGGTTTAATGGCAGAATGAAATTCAGGACCGAGGACAGCGACCGCAACCTGCGTCCGTGGCTACCATCTGGACGGGATAACCCATTAATTAACCTTTTATTAGTCTTAAAAGTTGTTTGGGAGTTTTATCCGACGTCATACGGCTTAATGTTGCTTATTCATTGCTTTGATGTACGACGTTGAATTTTATTGGCAACGGGTTGTCGAAATTCAAAACCAAATAAAAAGCGGGTAGGGGCAATTTTTTAAACCTCTATGTCATGAAAGATGCAATGCACATGTAGAAAATTATATTCGAACCTTTTAATATGACAAACGCGATTAATGAACAATATGCAATATACTGGCTTTGACAGCTGCCAGTGATTGTTCGGTTAGTTTAGTTGGGAAACATACACTGACACCTGTGTCTCTGAAAGCTACAATAAGTCATAGATTGGTTAAAAATCCATATCTTTTTTTCCTGCGGCTTCGACGTCATAAATCAAGGTTTTGCCTTTGGCAGATGTAACACCATCGATTTTTGGATCGTGGCAGATCGCTGAGGGCGCAGTCGGAAACGAGGCAGCCGAATTACAGAGGACACGTCGGGGTTACGAAAATGAGACTTCACTCCAAAAAAGGGGAAAAAACCTTACCGAATACATAATATGTATCCTAAAGCGAGCCTGGTACAGAACGACATCAGGTGGCTTGTTACTACGTGGGCTATAGATGACTGTTCCAGATATAGGCCTATCGACGCTCTGTAGCCTATATACAGTGATGACGTGTAAAAGAAAGTATAATTCTTTCAATTCTATGGTTTTACACATTTAGGATATAACTAACCGTCATCTAGATTTTACTTTGTAATTGAAGACCCTGGTGCCAAAAGTACTGAAGTCACAAAATGTATATTTTGAGAAAATCAAATCCGAAAATACCATTGATCCATAAAATCAGCCATTAAACGTTTTGCTGTTTTTATTCATTGCTTAGGCACCTTTTCTGTTAACAATATTTATAGGGTGGACTTAGCTAAACAAATACAACATGTTTCTATGCTCAACTTGAATCGTCTAAAAATGTGACTTCAGTACTTTTAGCACCAGGGTCTTCAATTAGATTTATACAACCAAAAACAAGCAAACATACAGAAGCCTTCAGAAGGTGGAAAAAAATCTACCTACCGCAAGTACATCTAGTGCAACTAATGTAACCAAAGAGTGAAGGCAACTTAATTTAAGTGACAGAAGGTTGCACTCGAGGACGCGCGTCCGTTAGCGGCACAGTTGAGAGACGCTGCTCAGAATTAAACCGTCATTTTCAAAAATTTCATAAATATGAAAAAAGAATCCCCTCTCTGTTTTTGGATGCCCCAACAGTCTCACTGTCTGTACTTGTCTGTGTATTGGCCAGACAGCATGTGTAAGCGAAGATGGCAAATTGCCCACCCGGGATTCACATCACAGAAGGATTGTATGGAACAGAACAGTTCCCCTATCGTGCCCATTGTGTGAGAACTGAACCAATGAAATACACTGAAGCATAAGTTTTTCATCATTTGACAGTCGCTCTGCCTAAAAGTTTCTACTACTTCATCTAAGTTGTCAAGGTGAACTTACTGGCATTTTAACTCGACTCCATGTTATCTTATCATCTAATCTTAGCATATAATAAACTACTGCTTGGAGGATAGTGGGATAGTGAATAAAGAACATTCTCTATGAAAGACACTTTCAGTTTGGTCTTGGCTCTTCAGATGGTAAATACCGGTGTGTGTGTGTGTGTGTGTGTGTGTGTGTGTGTGTGTGTGTGTGTGTGTGTGTGTGTGTGTGTGTGTGTGTGTGTGTGTGTGTGTGTGTGTGTGTGTGTGTGTGTGTGTGTGTGTGTGTGTGTGTGTGTGTGTGTGTGTGTGAGAGAGAGAAAACTAGGCTGGAATCCCTTCTATTAGTGAATCTCTACCACCAGCGTGTCCTCATGCAATTATAAAGAGCTTCACACTTTACCTCAAGCGATTCCACTTTCCCTAAGGAAATAAGGCTGCCAATATACAACTTAAATCCTAAATTTATCATAGTACTTTCCACAAAAAAGATTGTTGAAATAAAAAAGGTAACTACAGTGCCCATCAGAGTTATTGGTAATCCTGGAAAATATGTGCAAAAAAGGCAATAAAAAATTACTTTGGCCTTTATCACCATGACCTTACACTAAAAAAAAAACGTGTCACAATTATTGGAAACACTAGAAATAGTTACAAACAAAACCTAATTGAAGTATATTCTCATTCATATTTAATTTTTTAAGCACACCCTAGCCTTTAGGAACTATTATGTGGTCGTTCACACCTTCCTTTTTCACTGGGGTATAAATATGAGGTGACACACAGGCAAAAAACCCTTAGGCCGCGTCCGAATACGACCCCTACACCCTTTTGAGGGCGCATATTTGAGTCCACTTCACCAAAAAGCTTTTGAGTGGGCGACTATTTCTCACAAATGGGGGCACTTAAAATACCAGGATGAACCTGGGGTTTTGTTGAGGGAATTCAGGAGCACACTCATCTGCAGAATTGTGCACTCACCCGACAATTTTAGTAAGTAACCCGGAAGTAAAAACATAAAAGACATAGAGCGTATATGTATATCTATGGTATAAGATAGGTTCATATTACAAATTACTCTTTTTTTATTTTTGTTAATTCTACATTCATAATCTACACTTTGTAACAATAGTCATATGTTAACTGATTGATACTGATTGATTGACTGATTGATATTCTCAATAAAAAATAAATATTACAAACTACTTCCTCACTAGTTAAGAAAGAGTTTTGTGGGATTTTTTTCGCACACTGCTTGCAAAGTGAGGGGACAGGGCACATAGTAGACAGGGGTCTGAGTGGACAGGGAACATGGGTCGCATTCGGACACAGCCTTAGTCACCCATCAACATGGGGAAGATCAGAGAACACACAAATGAAATGGGACAAAGGTTGTTGACCTTCATCAATCAGGAAATGGCTATAGAAATGTCTGAAACTGCCTATTTCCACCATTAGGACAATAATTAAGAAGTTTAAAGCAACAGGAGCTGTGATGAGTCTGCCTGGAAGAGTATTTAAGTGTAGCTTGTCCCCACGCACAGTGACGAGGATGGTTCCAGAGGCAAAAATGTCTCCAAGAATCACAGTTTGAGAATTGCAGAATTTGGTTGCATCCTGGAGACACCAAGTCTCCAAAAGTACAATCAGACACCATCTCCATGCCAACAAGCTATTTAGAAGCCTTTGCTGTCATCATACCACAAACGTAAGTGCCTCGAGTTTGCTAAATGTTACTGGAATTTAGATTGGAAATGGGTGCTTTAGTCAGATGTGACAAAAATGTAGCTTTTTGGAAATAAATACCAAAGGTGTGTTTTGGTGTAATAAGAGGCATATTTATGCAGAAAAGAGCCTTATCCCTACTGTGAAGTATGGTGGTGGATCTGTGATGTTGTGGGGCAGTTTTTCCTCCAAAGGCCCTGGGAACCTTGTTACGATGCATGGCACCATGGACTTGTTTTCCTTTAAATAAAGAGATACCTCTTGAGATTAAAAAAATCTCAGTGTCCTGATCAGACGTGGCAGCAGTAGTCGTAACAAAAGTTACGGACAGACAACATTTAACAAGTTAAAGCATGAGAAAAACTTTGGTCTCATGAAACTTCATCAAATACCAGGAGATTTTAGACCAAAATCCAGCTGCATCTGCCAGAAGGCTAAATGTGGGTCATGGTTGGATCTTCCAGCAGGACAATGATCCAAAGCACAGCTCAAAACCTACAAAAGAATGCTTCACTGACCACAGAATCAAGGTTTTTTCAATGGCCATTCCAGACCCCTGACCTGAGCCCCATCTAAAACCCGTGGAGTGAGCTGAAGAGGAGACTGCACAAGCGTGGGCCAGGGATGGATGTGGGGAGATTCTGTATGGAGGAGTGGTCTCAAATCCCTCGTTCTGTCAGTATTTTGAGACTGTGATGTGTCTTTCCGTTACGTCTGTTTCGGTCTTGTTCGGTTTTGTTGGTGTTCTGTTGTGTTCATATGCCGTCTCCCGTCCATGTGCTTTGTGTTTTCACTACTCCATTGTGTCAGCCCCGCCTCTCGTCTCTGCTCCTGATTACCCATGCGTCTCACCTGCCCCGCTGTTCCCCTGTTTCTCGTTTGCTTGTTAGTCTATGTTTTTAAGTTCCACTCTGTCTTGTATTTGCTGCGAGTTTGTCTCAGTTGATTTTTGTCTCTGTTGTGCTACAAGCCTTTTTCCCCCCTACCACCTGTTTCCTGTGACCTGATTACCTGTGTTCCTGACTTTTTTTTACCTGTTTCCTGTTTTCTTTTGTCTTTGGATTTCGACTTTGTACTTTTTGTTGTGTCTTCCTGGTTTTGACCTCTGCCTTCCTGACTACGATTTCGCCTGTTGGCCTGGTTGTTCTGCCACAATGAACTTCGGTTTATTTTTGACGTGCTGTCTGCGCCTGAGTCCCTGCTGTACCCTGACATGTTCTGTGTTCTCCAACCTCATCAAGCATTGCAGGTGAAGACTCAGCTCCTACCTCATCAAACATTACAGGAGAAGACTCAGTGTTGTTATCTTGGCAAAGGGAGGGTGCACAAAGTACTAAATACAGGGATACCAATAATTGATGCACATCTTTTTAAAAATGAGAATAATTTGGCGTTAAATATGTGGTTTTCCTCTGATTGATGATATCACAATTAAACTATATCATTTTCAAATTTTTTTGAGCATAGACGTCATTTGATAAACAATAAACCAAATTTAATCCTGCACATTTTGCTCAAATGAATTGAAGTTGCCAATAATTCTTGTGGGCACTGTGTACATTGAAATTCTATAGGTTATGAGATGGAGGTTGGTCTGTCGAAATAAAGTGTCAGGTGGCATGCATTGAAACACTTCTGAGCTAGGCATGTAATCAAAGCTTACAGACTGTCTGTCATTGGCACTATTTGAAAAAAACAGAAATCTTTCGGAATATCATGACAGAACATTATATAATGAAAAAGCCAGACAGGGCAAGGGTTTTGTGTTTGGGAACATCCATATTCCCTGCTTTGTGAGAAACAACAGCGGCAGAATTGGATTTTGACGGGCAAAAAAATGTAAAAACAAAAACATTGAAACCCTTTTGGATCACATTTGACACGTAATGTTCACTTTCTCTTGCCAAGGACACCTACGGAGGTTCTGTGAGTTCTTGGAAGGAGGACTGTCTCATGGCGTCACTCTTACTGGGCCACTTTAACAAAAATATTAATTTCACATGTAGCTTTTAAATTTAAAGTGTATTTTTTCCCCCCTGTTTTATTTCAAGATTACCACGTGCATATCTCTGAACGTGAATTAGGTCCAATAATCAGTAATGTTTTAACAATCAGTGAAACAAGTGTTTATTTGCTGGAAGTACGTCAGACTGTCAGGAAAGTATTAGAATGGGTCACATACAACTCTAAAAAAAACAAATAAAAAATAATTAAAAAAAACATTTAAGGACACATTTTAACATTCAGTGAGACCAAATTACATTACGTGTTATAAAATGTTTTGAATAGAACTGTCTCCAAAAAAAAACAAATTCAAACAATGTTGGTAGCTGGAGTAAACTGAATGACTAGATATATACACATAGGATTATTATTTATCTCAGTTTTTTTTTAAATAATAATGTTAAAGAAGCCAAAATATTCCCATCGTTTTCACATTTATCCTTATTTAACTTGAGTTTGGTCACCAGATCAGATGGAGAAATGAAGTGACGTGAATTTAACTCTGATACTAAAAAGGTGCCTTTTCCACACAGATACCAATTACTGAGTCTCAAGTACGGTTCTACCATCTCCTCAGGCTCCCACAGCTCTGCCATAAAAGTCGCATTGAATCAAATGTCCGAATATATCAGCACCAGTAAATATTCATGTAATGTACCGTTGAACGATCATTTCTCAAACTTGGGCCACTTGATCTACTCAAGACTACACAATGTTGAACATATTTTGATATGAAATAAAAATGTGTTTTAGTTTCCGCAACATTCACATTGGAACACAATGTGTGAACTTTTTGTACACTATGGCTTCTAGCCTATAGGAAAACGATATTTTTTGTGTAAAACAATGATGAAATAGCACTGTGACTTGTACATGTTGTAGGATATCTAATATTCCCCCCCTTCTCTCTATCTCTGTCGCTCTCTGTCTCTCTCTCACTCTCACCCCCTCAACATCAAAGATAAGCCAGTCTTTGTCATAAATGACCCCTCTCCCCCCCCTCCCCCACACCTTAACCCAATCAGGACAGGGATGGTCTTCCTGTGGAGGTATTTTATGAGAGTACCGCAGAAAAAGAAGTTAGTCAGTTTGGAGTTTGTTGGTGAAGAAGTCATTCTTTTTGGTTCCTCGTGCGTTTCCTTTTGTTCCTGTTCAGCTGGAGGGTAAATAATTTGGCAATTTTTGGCTTATCTCTCTCTTTACTGGTATTTCCTAATTAATGTCTGGTTTAATGCCTTCACTTTTGTGAATTATAAGTAGTCAGCCTACATTCCTTTGTGAATGTGTGATTCCCAGTCATTATTCTAATTGAATGTTTTCATTTAATAAAATTACTTAATCTCAAGACCTGATTTAGACTCTGTTTTGGCTTGTTGGTTGATCCACCAGGTTACTGTTCAACTTACCTATCAAAGAATTCGGCGATTTAATTGATGATTGTCATTTTTAATAATAATTATTAAATTAAATAACATAAAACTTATTTTGAATGTAGGTTAAGTGAGGGGTTCTAGCACGCAATATCGCTTGTGTTCAGTATTCAGAGTGCTGAACGTTTTAACAAGGGCATTGACTGTTGGAACCGCTGGATTCAGAAAATACACATTTTACCTAATCCTCACTTACCCGACAATGTCTTCTGTATGGTCACCTGTCATGTTGAAAGATGAACAGTGTGTGATGAATCAGGACTTAGTTGCTTTTCCCTATTTCATTTAATCACAAATATAAGTGCTTCAGTGAGTTCATTAAGGCAATGTTTTTCACAAGCATATTACATGGGTCACTTCTATTTCTCTAGTATTACATGTATTAGTAAGTATCAAAGATATACTGTTTAATGAACAACGGCAAATATTATACAAGCCTCATACAGGTACACACATACACTCTGTCACGGGAATACAGGATAACAGGTAAAAGCAGAATAGCACAATCAAAGCTTAGAGGTATGTGTGATCATTGACATGTTAAAGACACCTGGGAAATGTGCATATGTAACATAAACATATATGCAAATCAATAAATTAATTAATTAAATAATCAATTGGTAGCTTTTTAAAACTGATCTCATATCTCTCAAGTGAGGTCAATAACAATGCTTGTAAAGGTCAGTATTCTATCATACAATTTCCAAAAATATCAATTTTTTAATATGAGAATAATAAACTATAATTGACACTTGCACGTAGGCTATGCTCTTGGTAACTTACCTCGTGCTCTAGAGTTATGGGTTTGCTGGTAATGGCCATGAACACATTCCATGCACTGTTTTTCCCCTCCATGTAGCTACCACCGCCTGCTATAGTCCAGCGACATGACCCAGACAATGGTTGCACTTTAGATTTCCCGGGTTTACTGGCTAACACGTGGCCGCAACGTCACATGGGGATCAGTACCTCGGACAGTGGCGTCTGCCAATGCGCAGCTAAACGGCGGATCTTTTTTTTTTCCCTCAACGAGAGACCAAGGGAGGAAAAAAAATCATAACAGGAAAACGTTGGAGGCGCAAACAGCATTGATAAACATTTTTTAGCGGTTCACTTAGCATGCTAATCCGAAACAAAGCGCTGCATTTGTCCGTCTCCAAGATGCACGTCGGTGAGACAACGGGGTTAATACTAATATTTTTATGACTGCTATTCCAAATATTATCGATATCATCGTTATTATTATATAAATGAGCACAATTCGTTTGATGTGTATCACCTCGGTGCCACCATGTCTCTCTGATAGAAGAATTCGCTGCATCCTTTTTTCTTTCTTTATTTTTTTTTGGGTGCAACATCTTCCCGTTACATGTTGTGCAGGAACCGTTGCAGGAGGGAAAATTCAGCATGGATATTCGATGGGAAAAGGATGTTTGTTTTTATGCTCGTTTTCTCCGTCGTATCCAATCCGATTTAAAATGCGAATACGTTGGATTGTAAATCGGATCTCGGCGGTGTTCAGAGGGGGTACAGTTTGGGACATATTCTCAATATATCAACCAGAAAATGTTCTGTAAAGAAAAGAAAAAAACACCCTGGTCTGATAGCCGGGATGGCATTGAGGGACAAACAAAAGAGAGACGATTTGAATTACGTTTAATTCCAACTCGACTTTGATTTTTCTTTATCATTTTGGATTATGCTTACGGACACGACACCCAGATTCAGAAATTTGGATTAGTTGATGTTGCGGTGTCTTCTGATTTTATAAATGTCATTTTACGGGATCTTTGTTTCTTTTTCGCTCTCTCGCTCCCTCTTTCCCTGTCTCCTGCTTTTGACAGAATACTGAATTTCCGTTGCAAACCTTGGGCAGCACACTTAAAATCACGGTTTGCAGCGTAGCCACAGCTCTTAAATATTAATAAGAAGGCCGATTGTTATATTATTGCTGTTTAATTCGCTGGTCGCTCCTTCAAGCATCTCCAGTGTTTTCTTGTATCGGCATTCGTTGAATACTGAAAGAGATTCTGTCCCTTCGTGGGAAGAGAAACCCTTTCTACATGCAATTAGAGGGAAATTATAACAGCAAACGTTTTTTCCTCTATTGTACTTTAATTTTTGACTGTTTATTGTGCTCATTGATTGTCATAGCCCACTTTGGCTCTGATTCCTAGTTTTTGATAGTCCAATACCCTATATCCGATCCCATAACCATATGATTAATGATAACAATATTGATTATATTTATAATATTAGCCTGATAATAAACTAGGCTACGTTGTGTTTACAAAATCTGAATCCGGAATGCTACGTTTATCCCATACCTGAAATTGATAGGTGTTTTTCACTCTACATCCGGATATGTTTATGTAGTAAACGATGTTTAAGTATCGGATCCGCATGTTTTTCAACGAACTGAAGGTACTGGTTTTGATGCGGTCCGGTTCTAGACGGGCCGACTCAGACACCGACGCAGACAGACGAACGAGCATGAGAGGGCTCGGGGTGGGCGGTTGTGGTTGGCCGGCCTTTGATTGTTCTTCCCGGGACGATGAAGAGGAGTACTACGGGACGGACCCCCGGCCACGGAGTCTGGCTTTTGAGGAGAAGGACGCCAAGGTGCAGGCGGGCCTGGACGCGGTCTCGCTCACGAGTAGCTTGGAGAGCGGCATGCGCTCACCGCAATGTCGGATCTGCTTTCAGGGGCCTGAGCAGGTAACGTCCCGATATCCGGTGATACACACTTTCTTTTCGTCTGTGCCGCCCTCCAATCGCTTTTCACACACTGAACTTAACGTTCATTTAGATTCACCACTACGAGTAATCTGTTTAAATTTTCCATGAGGCCATTATCAATCCAGATATCCGGAACATTTTTAATTCATATAGCCTACATGCCAGCCAATAGACTGTATAGCAGGACGAGCACAATTATGTCTGGGGACTTGGGATACAACTGAACCACAGGCCCCGATGTTTTGCCACGCTAGTCAAATAGAGTTTCCACAGGAGAATTGTGCCTGGAACAACTGCCAATACGAGGCCACATTGTAGAAGATATTTTGTTATCTCCCATCTTACGTTAAAATTTCATTTATCGCAAAATAGTGGATCTAAAGTGAACTGTCAACGAAAGGCTTTAAGCTTAAACTCCCCAAGGGGCCATTAACTATGATGCAAAGTGCCTGAAAACTAAAATTGTTTCAGTACCCATACCATCTGAGTAAATTGTTAACTTATAAAAAACAAGAGTGTGTTGCCACGAGTCTGCCTTGAAAATAAATAAATAAATTAGTCGCTGACATACAAAAATGTGATACACAGTCAAAGGCTGAGACCGATTTAGCGAGTTTAGACTGAAACGGACACAACTTTACACTCCCGTATAAAGGCTACAAATCCCGTGGTATTTCTCCGAACTTTAGCCTTGAATTGAAAGCTTTTGAGGGTGTGCACCAGACAGGAAAATTGCCTCGTGTCACGTGATGTGGCTGCCATATTGAATCTTTCTTCGTTTCAGACAAAACATAATATCCCTTTTTACTGTAGGCGGGGAAAGCATAAGGAATAAAAACGAGCATACAGTCATTCTACACCAGAGACCTTTTCTTTTCCTTTTGTTTTGTTTTTTTACAACAGATAAAATCTTAAAATACAAGTCTGTTAAAAACATCTGATCGTTTCATTGGGCTCCCATTCTGTGTTTAACTCTCTTCTGTGGTGAGCTAAAAGTTTGGACACACCACTCTTGTACTCTCCTCCGTCCCACGTTACCAAGGAGACAATAACACACCTCATTAGGAATGACGGATTATACAAAACATACCCCTCACAAGTTGCACTGATCTGTCTCAGACATGGCTACCCAGCGAACAAAATTAGGTCCCCAGGATGTCCCCTGAATGTCTCAAAATCTCATCAGGACGTCGCCTTGACGTCTTTTCGTAGGTTTTTCTAAAATGTGGACGTCACAGAGAACGTTCCCGGGACGTTCTAGTAACCTCCCCCAGACATTCACTACATGACGTTATATTGTAACCAGTTGCAGGAACATCCCTGAATGTCCCATCAATGTTATGAGCACAATGTCATATCAGAACCGGAGAGGGACGTTGCTTGAACGTCCCCGAAAAATTTAAATTAAATGTCATATTGTAACCAAACAGTGACCTTCCTAGGACTTTAATAACGTTCTAGTAATGTTTTTAGGACATCCCTAGGGAACGTCACATCATACCTTTGAGGGGACTAAAATGGTACGTCCCTGAGACGTCCACTGTTTGCTGGGTAAGCCCTCATATATAAGTAAAATATGCTTAGAGTATGTATGTTGAAAACAACCATGATTGCACAAGCAAACCTTTTTTTATATTCAGGATTAAAAATGCTGTATATATAGTAGTTCAATTACCATCTGTATTTTCGTGAGTGTAAGTGATTCTGGAGGGATCCACAGCGCTATAGGAGGAAGCCTGTGTTCATGAGTGTAAGTGATTCTGGAGGGATCCACAGCGCTATAGGAGGAAGCCTGTGTTCATGAGTGTAAGTGATTCTGGAGGGATCTACAGAGCTATAGGAGGAAGCCTGTGTTCATGAGTGTAAGTGATTCTGGAGGGATCCACAGAGCTATTGGAGGAAGCCTGTGTTCATGAGTGTAAGTGATTCTGGAGGGATCCACAGAGCTATAGGAGGACGCCTGTGTTCATGAGTGTAAGTGATTCTGGAGGGATCCACAGAGCTATAGGAGGACGCCTGTGTTCATGAGTGTAAGTGATTCTGGAGGGATCCACAGCGCTATAGGAGGAAGCCTGTGTTCATGAGTGTAAGTGATTCTGGAGGGATCCACAGAGCTATAGGAGGAAGCCTGTGTTCATGAGTGTAAGTGATTCTGGAGGGATCCACAGAGCTATAGGAGGAAGCCTGTGTTCATGAGTGTAAGTGATTCTGGAGGGATCCACAGAGCTATAGGAGGAAGCCTGTGTTCATGAGTGTAAGTGATTCTGGAGGGATCCACAGAGCTATAGGAGGAAGCCTGTGTTCGTGAGTGTAAGTGATTCTGGAGGGATCCACAGAGCTATAGGAGGAAGCCTGTGTTCATGAGTGTAAGTGATTCTGGAGGGATCCACAGCGCTATAGGAGGAAGCCTGTGTTCATGAGTGTAAGTGATTCTGGAGGGATCCACAGCGCTATAGGAGGAAGCCTGTGTTCATGAGTGTAAGTGATTCTGGAGGGATCCACAGCGCTATAGGAGGAAGCCTGTGTTCATGTTTGGGGGGTATGTGACGGTCCTTTTTTGTTATTGAGCTGAACAGAATTGTTTAGATGTGGTTTAGAGCATTTGGAGCCAAACACTGCCCCTTTTCCCAATGGACCATGGAAAAATGAAACCAAAATGGATTCTAATGTGCATGAACCCATCAAGAACTTTGAGTCATGATCCATCGAGGGAAAATCTCTATGGGAACTTATAAAAAATTTTTTTTAAATGCCGGCTGTAAAAATGATGCCAAACGTGATGAAGTAATGTGGAGGGAGGAGATCATGCAGCAATATGTGGAGTAAAGTGCACCCCTAACCTCCTGAGATCCGGCAGAAGTATTTAAAATTTTTTCGACATCGTACGAGTGTCACGAATGACAAAAACATGTTGCAGTGAAAATATTTTCAAAAATATTACTCATTTTAATTTACTGAGTGTCCCTTGTAGTGCAGTTTTCAGCGTAGTCGAATACACTAAGACCAGAGGTTTATGTCCCCTACAGGGGACAAAAATGGGTCATAGGAAGTAAAGGTGGTGCATTCAGGACATTGCTGACCCCATCTAAACCACACGACAGTGCCCCTCCCTTTCGACTGAGAGCTTACATTCCGTTATAATAATGATTAGGCAATGCAATGAGACGTAGCGTCAAACTTTGGTTTAATTTCGACATTCTTAACACCACCCAACTGTCCCTTAAAATGCAGATCGGGGTCTCGACTGTGCAACGAGCCTGTAGGCAGAAGAGGGTGTCATTTACAGGATTACAGGTTGAGCACACCATGCCAAGGTGCGTAGTTTGTCTAAATTAATGATTGCAAGGCACTCTTCAACATTAATAGAGGGTTTATTGTAAAGGCATCATCAATAATGGAAAGTGATTCAGATTTCAGGGAGAGATCCCAGTGAAAATTTTTATGTTGAAAAGTCAGTGAAAAGGCGGTGAAAAAGCGTTGAAATGGCGGTGAAATGTGTCTCGCATTCAGGTGAAATAGCGGCCTAAATTTGTTTGAAAAGTCACCGTTTTTTTTTAACCAGCTAGTATGCAGCCAGGCTACATCTGGGTAAAACCTGAGCTGAGTTAGCGCTAAATTGACACGTTTACGTCAAAACACGTCAAAATGTCTCAACCTGAGATTTTCCCCATCGAGATTCTGACTTTTGCTCACTGCGATGACCAAGGCACCAATGTTTGAGCCTTTATCAGGGTGGACAGTGAACTGGAGCTGTATGTACTCACCTGTGCCCCAGGTGTATGCAGTGGTTTTGAGAGCGGATCACAGCAGAAATCCACCTCAGCATGAACGTAAATGCAGGCTGTTAATTATGATGGGTTACACAAGAGCCGTAATTATGGCGAATGCAAGAGTGTTGATGTGTCCAGGTCACAGGAGTGTGGCAGAGCGCTATATTCCAGGGGGAAGATGGGAAGGCGTGGCGTTCATGGGCAAGCTTTTCCGCCGGCACCAGGGGGGGCCTCTTTGTGTCACACACTAGTAGAGTATTCTGGGGGCAATTGTAACACAATTTTATGTTACAATTGCCCCCAACCCTGAACACATGCAACTAGCTAGCTTGCTGGATCTCAGCTCTAGCTTGTTTCAGATTGGTGCAATTTTATGGTGTTGCAATTGCCCCCTGTTACAATTGCCCTCAGAATACTCTACTCCAGGCAGTGTTTGACATTCTCCCGTCATGAGAGAACACCGTGGCGTACGGGAGCCGCGGCATGCGAGCCACGCGCGAACATGGGCGTCGACTCGCCTCACCTCCCGGCTCCTCTCGCTCGCTGGCATTGTGTCTGTCAGTCGTTTGTAACGTAGCAACGGCCCTGCAGTTCCTTCTCAATTGAAGAGTGTTTTTTTTCCCCAAAACTCACTCAGCTCATTTTTTTTTAACCAATTTTGAGGAAAATCGACAATTTTGTTTATTTTAAATTGATGGAGTTTCTTTTTTTTTTTTTGCGTGAAAAAAGAAATCACATTTTCATACTATTTACATCCCTAAGAATAATATTGTAAAAGTAAAACTGTAAATATCTATCCATTTATCAGAAAACATATACCCACCTTGAAAAATATGGTTTATCAAAACTGTACTTAGTGATTTTTGAAAAAACTCAATTCAATTCTCTCTGTGGGGGGGGGGGGGGTAGGGGGGGCGCCTTTTCGGCCCTTATGGAAAAAGAATACACTGCAGCATATTGTAAATATATCAAAATTATCTTCACAATACATTTAAAATATACTACAGTATATTACATTTCCATAAGGGGGGGGCACTCCTTATTTCAATGGCTTGTGACCATTTCTTGAACAGTTTGATATCGGGATTGTCAAATTCTCATCCATAACCAGATATAAGCCAAGATCAGGACCTTATGCACTATTGCAGTATAGCGGCAGACATTACATTATTATGTTCTGTTCATGTTCCAATGTAGGCTCAGCCCCTGACACCTTGGTTCACTTACAACTCACGCCATCAGTGCTACACCGGTCTTATTTCAGAGGAATTATGATGACGAGAATAAAAATAAGACGAAGGGCCTTCAACCAAGACATTTAGCGCGTGCAAAGCCTTTTAGCACACGCAAAACCAATAACATGACCAACGATTGTTATTAGTTAGTTTTGCGTGTGCTCAATCTCTTCCCATGTGCTGGCGGCCTGCGGCTCAGACAGTGTGGGTCGGGCAAAGATATATGGAGGTAGCCTTACTCCTGTCGTTTGCATAAGTAATGACGTACGGGCAGGGGAGTGGGTGTGCCTCTGGACTGAACCCAAGCTTTGAAAACAACAGATGCTCCTCCAAGACCGGATCGGTTAACCTTGGGATGGCGTTCATCGATGCAGACTTCTTTTTATTGTTGTTTTTGTTGTCTTTCGTTTGTTTTTTTTTGACTCCGCCCAGTTCAAAATGCGGTAAATTTGCAACACCGAACGCAGGCGGCATTGTCCCCTCCGACGGGGGTCTGGGACGGCAAAGCGATTTACGGCACTTTTGACCGAGAGGTGCTCAGTGCGCCCGTACGTACTTGCGTGTGTGTGTGTGTGTGTGTGTGTGTGCGCCCGAGCCCCAACTGCAAGGAGCTGGCGGAATGAGAGAGAGAGCACACGGGAGATAGAGAGAGAGAGAGAGAGAGAGAGAGCAGAAGGGGAAGAGAGTGGGGGAGGGGAGAGACACAAAGAGAGGGAGGAAAGAGAGAGATCAGGAAAGAGGGAGAGAGAGAGACAGGAAGGAACAATGAGAAGCAAACAAAGGAAGGAGTAAAAAGTGACGGAAGGAGGGAGAGACCTTCCTGTCTGAGGGCAGGTCTGTGTTTATCCTGCAGATATCTCCTGCTTTTCATATCATTATCATTTCCACACCAAATCGCAAGTGCCAGACATCGCTTCTTTCATTTTTCATTTTGGCGCCCAACAGGGCTGACCATATCCAATTCCCGTACCAATTTCGATTGGCCAATCGTCTGTGAGGACAGCCGCGTACATGCGTGAAGCCCACTGCCGATTCGGGAGAGTGGTTCTCCTCCAAAACTCTCAGAGGCTTCATTTACTAAGAGCTTTAGCGTGTGCAAAACCTTTTGACCCAATGACCAATCATTGTTGTGTTATTAGTTTTGCGTGTGCTAAAAGGTTTTGCACACGCTAAAGGTCTTAGTAAATCAGGCCCATATTGTTGCTAGACTACAGGTTAGCTGGCATGGGGCGGAGTCAGAGGAGGGACCTTTCATGTGCGGCTTCCATCCTCGATTTCATATGCGCCCGATCGACCAGCAGGGGTCGCTAGATATCGATGCACCCAATCGCCGATTGCGCGTTGCCCTGTGGAGCTACTGGCTGCAGTCGGCACCGGCACGGTCCGGATTCGATCCGAGGCCATGAGGCTCATCCATGCACCGCAGTGGGGTGCTTTAACCCAATGAGCCACCCAGCAGCCCAGTGCTGGACATCTTGTGTAAATCTGAGGGGTCATATGGAAACGCTCCATACAGGGAGCGATTGTAGCTTGAGCTGAATAAAAAACTCTTTTGGAAGCTCTGCTACTGTCACAAATGTAATTGTATTTCAAATTAACGTAATAATTAATAATGATAAGATGGAAGAGTTCGCAACATTAGTCAGAGCATTGGTAAGAGCATTAAAAACTAGACACCAGCACAAACTGTAAATCCATGTTATTATAACTAATTAGACGTACAGCTTCTAAAGGAATTGCAGTTCAAAAGGTTAATTAACAAGTTATGAATTAAATATGAAAATAGTATGCTAGTGTGCTATATATTGCAATCTCAGAGTAAGTAAGTAAGTAAAATTTATTTGTATAGCACCTTTCACAGATCAGGGTCACAAAGTGCTTCACAGGTACAACATCGTTAAAAAAAAAAAAAAGAGTCACTACACACAGTAAAGTAAAATAATCTGCAACAATGGACAACAGAACCCAGCAGTACATTCATTTATATACAGTATATATATATATATATTTATATGTACAGTTGCACTCAAAATTATTCAACCCCCCTTTGCCAAGTACCCCTTTGCACACTTTATTGTCCTTTGTACTGTGTACTAGCATACTGTATACTGTTTAGTGACATGCAGTTTGCGAAAACTGCCCTCCATACTATTATCAGCAAAAATAAGGAAATACAGTTGCACTCAAAATTATTCAAACCCCTTCACTTTTTGCACACTTTATTATGTTGTAGATTTAATTTTAAATGGATAAAATTGCCATTTTTGCCCATCAATCTACACTCAATAACCCATAATGACAAAGTGAAAACATGTTTTTAGAAATTTTTGCAAATGTATTAAAAATCAAAAACTGAAATCTCTCATGTGCATATGTATTCAACCCCTTTGCTTTAATGTATTTTTAAAGTATCATATTTCATATTTGGTCGCATATCCTTTGCATGCTGTTACTTTCTGAAGTCTGTGACCCATCAACATGAAAAGACTCTCGATATCTTATTTTCAGGTACTGTTACAAGTGATACTATAAGCTCTTTGCATTTGAATGGATCTCTATGGGAATTGGGGGGTGAGACTAGATTCAGCTGTAAATTACACTGGTACAGTATGGAACACATGACTGGCGAAATGGCTGTAAGTTATCAAGGGTCTGAGCTATCAAATGAGCCCCAAACCATCACTCTACGGCCAGATATGGAGTAGATGTGGATGGATCACTTTAAGGGTTTCTTCTCCTGACTCATTTTCCTATAGAACTCTATGGGGAAAAAGTTTTCAATGGGGTTTAGGTCAGAGGACAGGGATTGCCCCAGGGATTGCAAAAGCTTGATTATGTGGTCAGTGAACCATTTTTGTGTGGATTTGGAGGAATGGTTTGACTCATTGTCATGCTGGAAGATCCAACCATAACCCAGTTTAGCCTCCTGTCAGAGGCAGCCAGACTTTGGTCTAAAATCCACCAACATTGGGGGGGGGTTGAGCTTCAGACTGCCGCAGCATCGACCTGCGCAAACTGCAAATGAAAAAGCGCATCGATTCTGCGTGGCGGCGAGCGGAGGCTCGTTTCGGCATGCCAAGCCGCTGCCCCCTAGCCGCGACTCCGCCCGCTTGTGGACGCCCCGCCGCTTGCCGCTGCTGATGGGGTAGAGGTGGATAAACATTCTCCCTCTGCTCTTAAAGGGGTAATAAACACTAAATCACATATTTTGTGTTATAAAGCCGAGTATCTTGTCTCCATTTCATAAATCACATATTGTTAAAAGAAACTAAAATGTAATTAAGCCGTGCCACCGCACAAAAAAAGAGGCATTCGCTGAAATCCAAAGTGAAAAGTTTTGTTTGAGCCACGCCCCTATTCGTGACGTGAAAAAAAATGTAAAAACCTTTTTTTCCACTTAAGCAAGTCAACATCCCATCTCCCCCTCTTCTTGATTGATGGGTATTCAAACTGCACAAATTAACGTTAGCCCATTAATTACAAACGGTTTTCCTTGCTGGCTCCGCCTACGTGCCTATGACGTGTTACCGAATGGATCTACCGTCCCTCCCCCCCAACTGTAACTCCTCCCTCCTCCCACCTCCCATCTGTGCTCTCACACTCGAGCCCAATTTGCGTCTTTTGAAATTGTGAAGTGGGCGGAGACAGAACCAAAGCCGGTGTTTATTACCCCTTTGAAGAGCAGGTTTTTTTTCTTGGAATGTTTTTCTTCAAAATTCTAAGTCGGTGTTCTAGAACTCCATCGCTTTCAATTACCAGTAGTGGTTGTTACATCATCATGAGAATGTTCAGCTTAGAACATTCTAATCACATATTTGTGACCTCACACCTTAAAGGGTTAAGCCACGTAACGCTGTTGGGACGCAGAAGCAGCACACCTGCAGTTAAATGCGATGCTGCTTGGACAGGCTTAGCAGTGTGGCAGCTCAGAGGATTAACACTAGAGATGCTAATAGTCGGTAGCAGAACTCGGTTCATCCATAACCACTGTGTGCTGTAATATTGACTGTTCCGCCGTTTGTTTATCGCATGAGTGCGCGTAGCGGCGGGCATCGCCGTGACGTTGGCTCAGCGGAACGCTCTGAGGCAGGCGAGAAAATGTGCGCGCTGACTCACCGCTGCCCCTGCTCCTCCCCCAACTCCCTCCCTCCCTCTCTCTTTCTCCCTCCCTCCATCCCTCTCTCCCTCCACACCCCCCCCCCTCTCTCTCCCCTCTTTTCCACTTTCTCCGCCAACCCTTTTGCGATCATACCCGTGCGCATACGTGTACACGCTTGCGCACATACGTATTCACACATGCACTCGCACGCGCACACATATAATAGCGCACGTACGAATACACACACACACACACACACACACACACACACACGTGACAAGGAGAGGCATTCAAGAAAACCCACAACAGAATTGAGTATCCAGATAGAGGGGGGGGGGTAGAGAGAAAGAAATAGGATAGTAGTGTGTGTGTGTGTGTGTGTGTGTGTGGGTGAGAGACAGAGATGAGAGAGAGAGAGAGAGAGAGAGAGAGATGAGAGAGAGAGATGAGAGAGATGAGAGAGAGAGAGAGAGAGAGAGAGAGAGAGAGAGAGAGAGAGAGAGAGAGAGATGCACATCAGTCATTTGCAGGATAAATGAGCAAATATCTGGAATCATTAGGCCTACACTTCCGATAATGAGGTCATTTAGAAAAACATACACACCCTTTCTATCCTCACCACTGCTATCTGGAAACACGCTGCATTCTCCTTCTCCAAGTGCACTTAATCACTCTCACCTTCACACTTTAATCACTCTCACCTTCACACTTTAATCACTCTCACATTCACACTTTAATCACTCTCACTTTCACACTTTAATCACTCTCACTTTCACACTTTAATCCCCTTTACTTTAAAGCATACCAGACACAATAGAATTCAGGGACAAGATGGCAGGATTTAGACGAGCGTGGGGCTTTCGCTTAATGTAACTCAGGCCGGAGAGCTTGCAGTGAGGCGCAGATTTGACGTTATCGTAACAAATTGGAGCAAATCCACACAAAAAAATCCCAGTTATGTCGATTGGAAATAGCTGGGAAAAAATATTCATCCTCCGATCATAATTTGCATCTCTCCAGTGTTTCTAATTTTTTTTCAGCAGATGGAGAGTGACTTCCTGAAACAGCAGGATCAAAGAAATTAGTGTTTAGGATGTCATTTAGCACTGCCTTCTCGTCTGCCCTTAAAAACCAGTTAACATTTTTTTTCATCTTGACACTATATGATTCTTCCTAATTTGTTGGGATTAAATATACACACAATAAACATAATGCGATATATAAGTCCTGTAACAACTTTGTATACAAAGGTGTTGTGTGGGGTCATTCGTGGGGTAGCTGTATAAAATGTACGAAAATATATAAAATTATTAAATTTTTTATCTCTGCTTTTTTGTGGGTTCTGGTGGCACTTTCCGAATACAGGTTTTAAACTTCACAAACTTTCTCAGACTCTAAAATGAGTGCATTGGTTTTTAATAATTAGGGATAAAAGGCTAGTCAATTGAGAGACACACAAAAGGTGACACAGAAAGTGTCAGAATTTTTCCATGACATTAGTTTTGTGTCTTGTGTTTAAACCCCAAACATAAATTGGTGTCATAAAATGTGAGCATAATATGAGGGTTAAATGTGTACAGTTTAAGAAACATACACTGCCCGGCCAAAAAAAAAGTCGCCATTGCACCCGTCATGCATAGTGCCCACTGTACAAGCCTCTGGAGGCAGTGTTATGATCTGGGGTTGCTTCAGTTGGTCATCTCTAGGCTCAGCAACATTATGCAGCAATAAAATGAAGTCAGCTGAGTACCTGAATGTACTGAATGACCAGGTTATCCCATCAATGGGCATTTTCCAGGACGACAATGCCAAGATTCATCGGGCTCAAACTGTGAAAGGGTGGTTCAGGGAGCATGAGGAATCATTTTCACACATGAATTAGCCACCAGATTCCTGACCTTAACCCCATTGAAAGTCTTTGGGATGTGCTGGAGAACACTTTACGGAGTGGTTCGACTCTCCCGTCGTCAATACAAGATCTCAGCCAAAAATTCATGCAACTCTGGATGGAAATGAATGTTGTGACATTGCATAAGGTCGTCGAAACAATGCCACAACAAATGCGCGCCGTAATCAAAGCTAAAGGCGGTCCAAAATATTAGAGTGTGCGACTTTTTTTTTTGGCCGGGCAGTATATGAGAACATTGGAATACAGAAGGACAAGTGCAGGGAATTCATCCGATCTAGGTATGTCACTTACCTGCAGTCTACAGGGTATCCCAGCTTCCTTTTGACCTTTTCTACATCTCAGAATCTTCAAAAAAAAAACACAAAAAAAAACCAGCGGATACACTCAAGAACATGGGGATATAATTATGCAGCATTACAGCTTCACAATAAAAATAAACAACTTTTGATAGGTTGCGGAATGCTGTGATTATTGTGTTTTCAAGTCTTATAAGAATCACAAGCAGGCCAGAATCATTGTAAAAACATTGGTACAACATCGTTATCCATTACAACCTTATGCAACCTAATCAAATTGTTACATTACATTACATTTTACATTTTAGACATTTGGCAGACGCTCTTATCCAGAGCGACGTACATTAGTGCATTTTCCAACCTGAAACAAGTGCGTTAAAACAACCCTAAAAGGTAAATACGAATTCAAACACCAGGCGCAGTCAGTATGATTTTATTTTTATTTTTTTGTGTGGGGGGGGGGGGGGGGGGGGGGGGGGGGGGCACACGATATCAATACAATAGACATTGTGATATTGGGTTATAAAACAATGCTTAACTCACCTATCTATTAACTTAACTTACCAATGCTTAACTTACCTATCTTACTCTATCAGAGGCATCGGTTTGTAGGGGAAAAGGCTAAAGGAAATCAGGACTAATCAACATACAAGTATGCTTTAATTTTCAAAGAAAAACGTTGCCTGGCACTGCTCCATCCGCTGGACCAGATCGGGGCTCCCTTTTGAGCTCAGTCGACTAGCGAGAATAGAAAATTCTGGAATACACCAGTGATAATAGCTATACCCCAGGAATGATCTCATTTGCTTTATAGACTTTGGCTTGGAGACAAGTGGAGGTGGCCACTGACTTATGAACGACAGAACTCACCCGTCCCTACCCCAAGAGGAACCCCAGATACTGTACATCTTTCCAGTGAGACCCGGCCTTCGCTAACTCTTCAGGACGTCTCTCAAGTGCTACAAATGCCTCTGCCAATCGTGACTATGGATGATGACATCACCCAAATAAGTAGAAGCATACGCACCATGCGGCCTTAATTTGGACCTGTCCATCAGTCCCTGAAAGATAGCCCCGTGTAAGCTGAATGGAAGGGTAATAAATTGGTGTAAACTAAACAGAGTGGAGAAAGCTGATTTTTCCTTGGATGCTGGAGACGAGGGAATCTGCCAGTAGCCCTTGGTTAAATCCAGTGTCTAATAAAATCGAGCCGTTCCCAACCGATCCAGCAGTTCATCCACCGAAGGTGTACAATAGGCACTGAGTTTTCCCTGTGCTCAAGCAGGCCATACAGGGGACTCCTCACTGCAGTGCCCAGAAGGCTATGTATGTGGTGTTCTATAAGATCACTCCACCCTGCTAGGGGTGAGAACACATCAGCAAATTCCTGCTGCACTGGAGTCAGATGGCTGTCAATTGGCGCCGGTGGTGTTTTGTCAAAATGGGGAATTTCCGGTCCCAGCTCCTCTGACATTACGTCCGAAGTGGCTAGCAAGGCATGGTCTACCTCGCTCCACAGTTTTAGCAAGTTGAGATGGTAGATCTGATGTGCCCCTCCCCTACCAGAATGAACAACCTCATAGTCTACATCCCCTGTATGCCACATGACCTCAAAGGGTCCTTGCAACTCGGTGAGAAATTTGGACGCTGATGATGGGAGTAACACTAAGAATTTGTCTCCCAGTTTAAACGTTCATAATTGAGTTCCGCTGTCGATTTGCCATCTCTGATTTTTCTGGGGCCTGGTGTAAATGCTGACATGCAATTTGAATGTAGCTATTTATTTATTTATTTATTTCGGCATGTGAATGATCACATTACATCACATTTCTGACATATTCATTTAACACATACATTTCCAGCCGAAAAGGGATACGGGAAAAAAAGCAGCCTGCTTATCAATGTCCCGCCCCACTTCCCTCACGATTTTAAATGATCATATTATACATTTGATTAAAACTGATATTTTTAGAATCACAACAGCAAAGCTAGGTTTTCGTTATAGCAAAATTGATCAAGAAGGAGAGAGAAAGAAAAAAATTAATACAAATAAAATAAAATACTCTAAAGTAAAACAAACCGCTAGTAAAGCTAGTAAATGTAGCTTTGGTTCCAGGTCCAAAACGTATTGTATCTCATTTTTACTATGGCTTGGACTCATTACATTACATCCATTTGGCAGACGCTTTTATCCAAAGCGACGTACAATAAGTGCAAACCGAAGGTCTTGAAACAAACAGGTCCCATGAAGTACAGTTCTATCATAATGTAACAGCTATCCATTAGACATGAACATTGAGTCTAGTTCACATAATAAACTATGGCAAAGTCTTAAGGCTCAGTCAGTAAGATAAGAAACTACAACATCATAAACTACAACATCATAAACTACAACATCATAATCTACAACATCATAATCTACAACATCACAATGTACAACATCACAATCTACAACATCATAATCTACAACATCACAATCACTTGGGGCCCTTCTCCCACGTTTCTCTAAACTAGTGCAAAGTGCCTCTTGGCCTTCACCAGTACAATAATTAAAAGTGGGATACCCTGTGGAGACTTGGGGAACCTCTCGCTCTGCAAAAGGGGGTCAATTAGTTTGTCCCCATTTCAAATGTCTGTGGAAACAAACTAACAAATCATTGCCTTCAAAGTCTTATTGAACTGCTCCACCAGCCTGTCAGTTTGAGGGTGGTAAACGCTATAGTCTGAGTAGGCCTGATGCCAAACTACTTGTATAGTTCTTCCAGTATTTGTGACATGAATGATGTACCTTGATCTGTGAGAATCTCTTTCGGGATTCCCACATGGGAGAAAAAATGAAATTTTGCCTCCGCAATGGCCTTATCCAATATATTTCGGAGGGGCATCACCTCCGGATATCGCGGGTTCATAATCCACTAGGATAAATACAAAGCGATAACCTTTGTCACATTGTTCTAATGGCCCGACGAGGTCCATGGCAATTCTGCTGAAGGGGACCTCGATTAATGAAAGCCAGTATCAGGGAGCTTTTTGGAAAGGCTGCAGGGTTTACATTCTGACATTCAAGGGATGCCACCATCAGTGGACGTCACCACGTATGCCTGGCCAATAAAATGGAGCCATTATATGGTTTGGCGCATTATCCTGTCCCAAATGACCTGCCCTTCAATTGCTGTGAGTCAGCTGAAAAAAAAACGTTTCCTAAAGGCTTTTCAGAACTAAAAGTTGCGTGGCATTCTTGTTTTTATATATCTCGGCTCACCCGATCTCTACTAATACAAAAATAGGGGTATGTGGCTGCCCTCTGCTGGTCAAGTATCCTACCATGAGTGACTCAGCTTCTCATCCTGTCTCATCCCGAGACTGCTCAGGCTCCGCCCCCGAACCCGACTCAGACATTTCTGTCTCTCGTCACGTGGGTGTGGCTACGAGACAGCCCCTCCCCTGGGCCACCGTCATCCGTCGCACTACCTCACCCCCGGCCTCCGCAAAAGGACACCGATCATACTCCTGCTGTCGGGACCTAGTCTCACTCTTGTCACTTGAAACCACGGCCAATCATGTACCAGAACTGGCAGAAGGCGGGTGTGGGGGCCTATCCCCAGCCAACCTGCTACATTCTGTTTCCCACAATCCGTGCAGTCGGATAATAATGAGCACACCCCGTGCACACACCTAATACCCTCATCTGTGAGCCAATGAATAGCCCCCCGGTGGAGCCAGGTCACTGGTGCACAAGGGTACGATAGCAACCCGAGTCCAACGACGCTTGGATTGCATCCCCTTTTATGAGATACCTGTACATCTCTGCTGGTATGGGGCGAAGGATGCATCGCACGTGCAGTATACAGCAGCTAGAGATCTCCATCAGGAGGCAATCCTTACCGAGATGATCCGTGGCACTAATAGCCCTGCCCCGACCTTTCTGACCTGCTCGTCTTACCTGAGACCGGGAAAGGAGATTATGTAAATGAGGGGGGGGTCTTCTGCATTCTGCAGTTTGAGGGTTTTCCCAGGAGGGAGTCTGAGTGGGAATGAGGCGGGTCGGTATGTTGCGAGCGGCGAGCCGTGCCTCCCCGGAAAGGAGTGGTAGGAGGTCTATCGGCCATTCTTCCGCCGGCCGGTTGTCTCTCAAAGAGCTATGAAATGCCTCTGAGGTCGTTTCTCCGGCCGCCTGCAGTCCGGCTCGGGGGGGAATCTGAGTGGGACTCGATCCCCGTGCCTTCAGCGTGTCGACAAGAACTCCTCGATCCGCGACCTGCGACCCCGTCGCTGTTTCCAGTGTGTCTGCTGTTGGTGTTCCTTCGGGCTGCGGAGAGCTTGATGTTGTCTGCGTTTGAGCCAGCTGCTTAACCGGTTGTCTCCACCAACTAGATCTCCCGGGTTTTGTCACCAAATCGCAATGCGCAGCCTGACGCCCCTGGGACAGAATAGGTGGCCACAGGGAGATGCGAAAATTCTGGTTTTCACCGGCATTTTATTTGTAGAAAACAAACAGCAAACAAATAGAAATTGTCTCCCTTTTTACCCTCTTGGGTTCGGGGAAAAAATAAAATAAAATAAAATAACAAAGACGAAATAAACCAAACAACCCGAAAGCCCCCCAGTTCGATCCTTTCAATCTCTGTCTCATCTCAGAAACTTCAACAAAAAACAGAGGATACACTCAAGAACATGGAAATATAATTATGCTGCATTCCAGCTTGACAATTAAAAAAAAAACTTTTTATAGGTTGCGGAAAGTAGGGATTACTATGTTTTCGAGACGTATAAGAATCACAAGCAGGTCAGATTCATATGCATAATAGTACAGAAGTAACATAACCTTGGTTGGCATACAGCCTCCTAAGAATTAATTAATTCAATAGATACATCAAAAAAGAGCCATTATCGTTCATGTATCCTGCCAATACGTGGTCGGTTGCATTGTGAGTTTGTGAAACATCTTTGAGTTTGACAGTTTGAGATTTGACAAAATCCCTTGGCAAATACCAGTTTTAAATATAGGTCAGGGAACCAACTCTTGCACTCTCTCTCCCTCTCTCTCTTTCTGTCTCTCTCTCTCTTTCTTGCTTTCTTTCTCTCTCTCTTTCAATCACCTTCTTTCCGTCTCTCAATTCCACCCGTCTCACCTGTCTGTCTCTAGAGTCTGGCCACCTGCTCTCTCTCTCTCTCTCTCTCTCTCTCTCTCTCTCTCTCTCTCTCTCTCTCTCTCTCTTTCTCTCTCACACACACACACACACACACACACACGCACACACAGATGCTCTCATATCTGTCTGCATGATTAGCAGGTTTTGTGCATAGCAGGTGCTATTCCTTGGTGCCACAGGTAAAAGGTGGGGGAGATCTCACCTCCAGTGGCTCGAAAGCAAATGGGCGTAGCGGCTACGGTGCGCTGCGCTGCCCCTAGAGGCTGCGGGTGGTGGTGGCATTTCGTAAAGTGACGGCTCTCTTTGAGCGTCGGCCATTCTCTCCCCGCTCCCTCTTTTATTTTTCAGTACAGCTTCCCTCCTTTTCCATCTCTTCCTATTCCTGGCTTCAATTAATCTTCCTTCATTAGCCTGATAGAACGCCACTTGTATTGCAAAAAGCATTTTTTACAACAACTGTAGAATCAACAGAAATTGTGATTCTGAAGAGCAAAATGAAAAGCTCAAACAGAATTTGTTGCTAAGACAATATCAACTGAATTTTGTAAACCACTTAGTAGCTTTTCCTCACTCTGTTTTCATGGTGTAATAACCTTTAAAATATACTGAACTCGATTTGGCTCAACATGGATGTACAGCTCCATATAATAATTTATAGATTACTCTCTGCAGTGAAACTTTTCATATCACATTTTACATCCCATATTTTAGTCCTATTGTTGGTGTATGCGGGCATTGTGCCACCAATAATGGACTTTAGCTGACTATGGAGCTGCTGACATCATATATGTCTGCATACAGGGGTTGTAGAAGATACATGCAAGCACTGATTCCAGGTCAGTTGGAGCTCTTGGCAGTTTTGGCAGCTTCATGGATGGAAATAAATATTATTCTGAGTGAAATGTCAGCAGAATATGCAACAGAACTACATACCCAGCTTTCCACCAGTAGCAGTAGACACCATGGCCATCCCATCCATTATATAGCCCGCTTATTGCTAGTAAGGGTCACAGCCTATCCCAGCATGCATTGGGCGAGAGGCAGGAATACACCCTGGACAGGTCGCCAATCCATCACAGGGCACACACACCATTCACTCAAACACTCATACCTATGGGCAATTCAGAGCCTCCAATTAGTCTAACCTGCATGTCTTTTGTCTTGGTTTCTTGCAGCCTCTGCTGTTTCTACGTTCGGTTTTCCTTTTGGCGTCGTCAGGACGCTCTATCGGATTTTTTCCGCCTCCGTTCCGGTGTTTGTAGCTTACCCGACAATTATTCCCTACACCTGTTTTGCATTTCCTGCCAGCTATAAATAGCCGAGGACTTCCGCATTTCAGACACTTCCATATTGTCTTTGCTACGTTGACAAACGAAGTCGGTAAGGTATAGGAATTTCTGTCGCTGCATTTCTGGTTTGTACGAATAGGAAACGCAGCAAGTCCGGTTAGAAGATTTAGGATTAGATTGGTTTTTTCTTTACTTTCCAATCTTTCTTTATCCTTTTTTTCTTTTCACCTGTTGCCAGTTGTGTTCAGCTCTTTTGCCACAAGAGCTCTGGCTAACAGGTCTTTTATATTCTTTTCCCTCACTTGAGTTTTGTTTTGTTTCATCACCTCCTATTACACCTAATATTTTAGTGTGTGAGGTTCTTTTGTGAGTTATTCTTGCTGTTTATCGAGATCGCCTCAGTTTTTTTCCCGATCCTGTGTTTCTCAGTCCTGGTGCGGCTATTTTCGCGTTTTGTGGCGTATCTCTTTAGATACGCTTTTAGAAATCCTTATCGGTCGCGTTTGGTTCTCCGAACCTTACAACTCCCCCTTACATCTATGGGCTGTGGGGGGAAACCGGAGTACCCGGAGGAAATCCACGTTGTCACGTGGAGGACATGCAACTCGTTACCTTTTTGCTGCTAACTGTGCCCCCATGCCGCCCTGTAGACCCAATATTTTTTTTTTTTCCATCATGATGTATTTGTAGCATTGCAGCCAGTAACTGCTAACACAGTTAGCACAGTGGTTAGCGCAACGACCTCTTCCCAGGGTGGTCTATGTTCGAGCTCAGCCAAAACATCTGCCATGCCATTGGTGTCAGTGTGAAGGCGGGGCCTGAGGCGGGCCTCGATGGACAGGGTGGAGTCTCACGAGTGTGGCAGCCTGTGAGTGGCATTTGAGTATGAGGACACGCTCTGTGGAAGACGGAGAGTAGTGTAGTGTTGCAGCCAGCCAAGGGGCGGCCTAGCTGCTTAGCTAACAGAATATTCACCAGTGGTTAGCACAACGCTATGGTTACCATAATGACCTTTCGCCAGGAGGCCCGTGTTGAAGCCCAGCCAGGACCCTGCCGTTACAGTATTTTGTATGAAATCATCTCAGAATCTATTTATTTTGCATGTACGTATTTACCAAATTGACTTTCATGGTTTTTAAAAAAAATAATAATTTTATACACCTTTCATCCTTTTATTTTATTTTTTTACATTTTTCCCATATTTTCCCCAGAGACCAGCAAATGTGATTGGTCACTCCTAGCCAATCACAGTTGTAGGCCTGGTCCATTGCTGCCAGGCTCCCTGGCAGTTCAGAGGGGTGCAGACTAGCATGCATGCACGTGCTTTAGATATCAGTGGATCTGCACAAATGGAAGATCCAGCACTCGGTCTCAACGTGTAAATAGATTGGCTGATCGAACAGTCAAAGTGATCGACGCCACTTGGGCCTTTGTGAGGCTGCCTGACAGTACAATATGAGCAGTACTGTACAGCATAAACAAAGAACTTAATCATTGCTTTTATTACTTTGTGACGTATTTCCCCACACTGAGAGTGATTATAAACCTGCTCCCCTGCTCTTCCCTATAAGCCTTCATTTTGTCTTGGTTTTATTGTTTTGTTTTTTTACATTTGTGTTTCACTGTCCCTTCTATCTATCAAAACTGATAGCGGGGGGAACACCTGACTGAACATTTCAAAGGGTTGTTTTGTTTTTAAGGGAGGCCCGAAATCAAGAGTTTGTGCTATGCTTCTCTCTGCACAAGCACACGGCCCTCAAACTGCACAATAGTGTAAATGGGACCGGCCATCTGAAGCACTGATTCTTAATGCAGTGGTGTGCCCCTGGGGTCCGGTTTGGACCCCATGCCAGCGTGCCAACTGTAGGTGAATAACAAGGGATTATAGTCTTATAAAACTAATTTTCTATTAAATAATATATACATATATATATATAATTTATTCAGCCAAGCAGTTGGCATGCCAACTGTGAAAATGTTGACCATGTTTTGCCAGGCCAGGCAACCGTGAGATATGAAATGTCATCTGTGTTATTTACAAGCTAACCACAATGAGTTCCACAAATTGTCATTAAAACAAACGCCTGTGACGGGGGTACAGCTCCAGAATTTCATTTGCTTTCTGAGTATCAGTATCATACTGTGGGCAGCCGCCGTACCGTCCTCCTGGTTTGATCACACCGCATCTCTGTAACTACTGATCCCTGCAGTTTGCCTGCAATTACACACAGCAGCAACGGCTGTGAGGCTATGATAAATTAAAATAGAGCAGGGGCCGTTTCCTAAATCTATTCCATGCTCCCAAAAATACCGATCACTATGAATGATCGCTATAAATGATGTTTCCGTTATATTGCTAGGAAAATACGCAGATAAAACATGCATATCCAACTTATCTTTGCAGCTGCCGAACAGATACACTGTAAAAAATGGCTGTGAAATTCACAGTAATTAACTGGCAGAAATTGACAAGTAACTTACTGTAAAACAAATCACAGTATTATAACTGTAAAATAAAACATAGTAAGCTGCGTAGAGAGACAGGACACTGTACTCAGCTGCTCAGAGAGACAGGACACACTGCACTCAGCTGCGCAGAGAGACAGGACACACTGCACACAGCTGCGCAGAGAGACAGGACACACTGCACTCAGCTGCACAGAGAGACAGGACACACTGCACTCAGCTGCACAGAGAGACAGGACATACTGCACTCATCTGCACAGAGAGACAGGACACACTGTACTCAGCTGCACAGAGAGACAGGACACACTGCACTCAGCTGCACAGAGAGACAGGACACACTGCACTCAGCTGCACAGAGAGACAGGACACACTGCACTCAGCTGCACAGAGAGACAGGACACACTGCACTCAGCTGCACAGAGAGACAGGACACACTGCACTCAGCTGCACAGAGAGACAGGATACACTGTACTCAGCTGCACAGAGAGACAGGACACACTGTACTCAGCTGCACAGAGAGACAGGACACACTGTACTCAGCTGCACAGAGAGACAGGACACACTGTACTCAGCTGCACAGAGAGACAGGGCACACTGCACTCAGCTGCACAGAGAGACAGGGCACACTGCACTCAGCTGTACAGAGAGACAGGACACGCTGCACTCAGCTGCACAGAGAGACAGGACACACTGCACTCAGCTGCACAGAGAGACAGGATACACTGTACTCAGCTGCACAGAGAGACAGGACACGCTGCACTCAGCTGCACAGAGAGACAGGGCACACTGCACTCAGCTACACAGAGAGACAGGACACACTGCACTCAGCTGCACAGAGAGACAGGATACACTGTACTCAGCTGCACAGAGAGACAGGACACACTGTACTCAGCTGCACAGAGAGACAGGACACACTGTACTCAGCTGCACAGAGAGACAGGGCACACTGTACTCAGCTGCACAGAGAGACAGGGCACACTGCACTCAGCTGCACAGAGAGACAGGACACGCTGCACTCAGCTGCACAGAGAGACAGGACACACTGCACTCAGCTGCACAGAGAGACAGGATACACTGTACTCAGCTGCACAGAGAGACAGGACACACTGTACTCAGCTGCACAGAGAGACAGGACACACTGCACTCAGCTGCGCACAGAGACAGGACACACTGTACTCAGCTGCTCAGAGAGACAGGACACACTGCACTCAGCTGCACAGAGAGACAGGACACACTGCACACAGCTGCACAGAGAGACAGGACACTCTGTGCACTGTGTTTTATTTTACAGTTATAATAATATGATTTGTTTTACAGTAAGTTACTTGTCAATTGCTGCCAGTTAATTACTGTGAATTTCACAGCCATTATTTACAGTGTAGGCAATCATTAACAAAAGATAGAGTCCGCACACTGCTGTAATTCTCCCATAGGGTGTTTATTTGCACCACAAAAGATCAACGTTTCAATCACAAAAGATCTTTGTCGGGATTATTATATTGCTGCCAACAAGACAAGAGATAACAGTCTCCTGATTTCCCGTGAAAGTCGCTTCTTATAGACAGAAATCAAAAGGCAGTGAGCTGAGGAAAGGCCCCTTTTCTACTTTCTGTTTTCTCATTTTGTCTCGCTCATGTTAGATGGATGAAATGTGCATTTGGATTAAAATTTTAATTACTCCATGAAGAAGAAATAAAATCTGGTTACTATGCAAACACCGCTGTAAGAAGTTTTATAACTTTTATAACTTGCCAAGTTGGCAACACTGGGCTTTTCCTCCGCGACTTCAGCCAGGATTCAAACAACACTTTTTCTTTATTTTTTTCAGATAAAAACGTGTTCTTTTCCCCCCACAAACGCAGTTTATCAAGTTAAATTTGGTGATTGTTGAACTTTCCAAATGGTATCTGTGCAGAAAAACTAATATTTAATCGTGAGCCAGCAGTAACAGACACATGTTGATTATATCTTTGCCTTTGGCTTTACATGCACTGTCAAGGTACTAGTTATTAACAAAGCCATGCCCCCTTCCTCTGATTGGGTGAGGAAAACGTTCCATATGCAAATATGATTTGCTGATACCTGAAATTAAACATGAACTAGGCACCTATGTCCTTTTACCTTTAATATTCTTTGTTTTATAAGACTGAATAAGAATCTTTGGAAATAAGAATCTTCAGTTTGTTCAAATTCAACTGAAACTCTCTGGGGGGTGTCATGGCACTGTTTCCAACCTCAAAATTCTGTTGTGAATTTGGGTTAGCTCCAATGGTGTGAACCAGTAAAGAAAAGCCGAACCTAACCATATCCACAGGAATACATTACCATTTTTGCTTACATTTGTTATATTATTTGTTATATTATTTCCAGTGCATTCCACATTGCTGGTTTAAAATGAAATCATAAAATAATACATTAAACATTGATGTATTTATTTATTTATTTTAGTAATTCATGGTGACTGTCCATTTCAGTGGCTCAATGGCTGCAAAATGTTGCCAGACATTTAATTCCATGTTTTGTTTTTTATGGCATTTATCAGTTAAGCAGCTAATGCAGTTTTATGATGTGTTTTTTACGAGTGCCATTTTCCAGTCCTTTAGGTCTATAAATGGTCATTATACAAATGTGAATGTTCAGGCATATGCATTACTTGTGCTACATTACAAGTATGCCTAATTACTACAACTATGGTTTACTGTTACTTACGCTTACTATTGTATTTAAAGTATAAATGCATACAAGTTCTGCTGATCTCTCTCTCTCTCTCTCTATCCCTCTCTCTCTCTCTCCCTCTCTCTCTCTCTCCTCTCTCTCTCTCTCTCTCTCTCTCTCTGGATAAAGTGGAGGTAATTATGTGGTTGGACCCTGCATGAAGCCATGGGAAAACCTTATTATTAGTGATCTTAGCAAAACTGAAGCTAGCTAACAAGCTCAATTCAAAGCATCTGGTGAAGCACTAGACTGAATAATGAATGCGGAGCCGGTTTTAAAATATAAATAAATAAGAACAAGTGCAGTCTGTGAGCAGAATCTACAGTACGCCTGTTCCAAGAGGGCAACGTTTCACCCTAGTTTTGAAACCTTGAAATCCACAAAGCTTGCAGGACCCAAATTGCCAGCAACACACGGCTTCCAAAAACACATTTTTTTTCAATAACATACCACAGAAGCTGTGGTAATTCTAGATTCCCAAATAGCTCTGCCTGTTCTGGAACTTATGCGTACAGTACACCCTTGCTGTACTGCCATGAGTACCAGTAAGTACCATAAAATATTCAAGAGTGGAATAGAACAACGCTCTTTACTTTACGTCACCTTGCCGTGAACCTTGACCTTTATGTATAGCGAGTACATTTATCAAACTTTCTGGAGTACTTCAAGTGGAAAATCTATAGAATATAAAATATATTATGTTATATGTCAGATACATACAGTAAAAAAGAGAAAATGCTCACTTAATAACCTTTATGCAAATAATCTTTGTTTTCTTCTTTGTTTGATTCTATGAATATGCATGAGTAATTTCACATTGCAAGGGAACAGTGTCACATTGTGTCTGTGAACAACAAGTAGGGGGAGAGTGACGATACGCGCTACAATTTTCAGTCTCCCAAAAAACACATGTAGGGAATTTCTGCACAGACTTGTTTTTGAAGGAGCAAGTGTTACATCAGCCATGAATGCTCTAGGTAGTTTTCAAATATGCCATTCAGAACAAATAATATTGTACGCCAGCAAAATTAGTGGTTTATTGAATATGTTACAGGTGCATGCTGCAGCAACAGTGCAACATGGTCCAGAAAAACTTGTTTTTTGCACTTAGATTTGCAGTGATAAGCAGTATATTTGGTAGATACAGTTTCAAAAATAGAGCACATCAACCACACAGAGTAATTGCCCTCAAACAACTTCTATGTCTTCGGTTCAGTAATTCTGCAGATCAATCGTATCATTGAATCGCATCGGTATAGCCCTGCAGCTACGGCGGGCGTGCAGTTTACACTGTATATAGGCGGGGCTACAGCTGCGCTGACAGGTATACCTATAAAGTGAAACTCTGCTTCTCTATATGATGACATACAACTAAACATTCCTGCTATTTCTGGCAATGGAAACCAGGAAGTGTGAAAAGGGCCCATTATCTTTCGAAACCTTCGCTCTTGTACCAGTCCTATGGATTACACTCTAGTTCTAAATCAGACAGGTGTTACAGACTACGCCCAAGGGCCAGACATACATCTGTGGTAGAGGCTGTTGGCTGCTGTAACAGCTCCGCCCCCTTCAATGACGATCTTGAAACCCACCTGATCACCTTTCCTTACAGGCCTGTTCGGGTGGCAGATGCCGTGTCATTCGACAGCCCCCTCATGTGATTGTAAAGAGGTCCATTCTATCGACATTTAGATTGACCGCGATGCCAGGAACCGCTGGCCAGAAAACGATGCAAGAAAACTCACATTATCACTAATTATCCCAAGTCTGGTTGTAGTCTGGTTACCAAGATAACTTCAATAGTGACCAACCCCATAAAATAAGGAGTGTATGCTTCAGTTGTCCTTATTTTAATGGGTTAGTCACTATTGAAGTTGGGTAAGGATCCGTATTGTATTCACACATCGCAGTGCTGGCTGTTGGCCACAGATCTATTTTCCTCTTTACAATAGCAGGGCTGAGGCGTGAGGCACTACTTTTCTGGTTATAACGTCTCGATCAGGCTATAGTACTTCTCTATAGGCTTTCACGGAAGTCCATGACAGCACCAAATCCTGACCAGTTAAAAGTTGTGATCCATTGTGCCCATGCAGATGACGTGGCATCTTCAAAACCTTAATAATTTGCTGTTTGTGGGGCCTTGGCATTCTGACACGTGTACCATGTGCAAACTTACAACATGCATTACATGCCCTTCAGATGTTGGTACAGTACAGCCGGCGGGTTACAGTAAAACAGGGCTGGCAACCCTGGTCCTGGAGTGGCGGTGACATTTCTGGTTTTTGTTCCAGCCGAGCATTAAATAATATGTAACCATTAATATGTAATTAAGATGTAATCACCAACATTAGATTAAAACACAAAGATTCGTTTCCAGGGCACGGAGGAGAGGAGGGTGTGGTGGAGGAAAGGAGAGTGCATTTTTCGAGTATTGGGACGCACCCCGAGTGTTTGCAGGCTGTGTTTGTGTCCTTTTAAATTGGGCCTTGTGTCTGAAGTTCCTTATGTGTCCTGCAGGGGGAGCTGCTGAGCCCTTGTCGCTGTGACGGCTCAGTCCGCTGCACACACCAGCCCTGCCTGATTCGCTGGATCAGCGAGCGGGGATCCTGGAGCTGCGAGCTATGCTACTTTAAGTACCATGTGCTGGCAATCAGCACCAAGAACCCACTGCAGGTAATGTACTGCTGCACCATAAAAAGACGTTCATCAAAAACGTGTTTGATTTTTTAACTTTGTTTCAGTGTTGTGTTTGAAAACACATTTTAAAAATGAATATTCATTTATGCATTTAATCTGGATCTGGATATAATGCATTATCGACATCAAAGTGCTGTAAACACAAATACATATGAATTCACACACACACACAAACACACATGCATGCACACCCACACAGTGTATACAAAGTATTTTTTAAACTGGGTGTCTGTTTTGATTAATATGGTAATATATAACTACAGGCAGACACGGCAGTACAACATCATTTTTTACATTCACCATTTTCTCCCCCAATATGGAATGTCAGGATCACGGCCGGCCCATTCCAATTCTGCAATTTGGGAAGGCTAATTTACACAAAAGCGTGCACGTCTTCCAAAATGTATGCAAGATGTATGTGCACTGAAACTTTACTCACCTGCACTGACACTCTGCCTATGTTCACTTACTAAGGCCTTTAGCATGCGCAAAACCTTTTAGCAAAAACCAACAACATGACCGATGATTATTTGTTTTGCGCCAATCATTGGTTGTGTGATTAGTTTTGCGTGTGCTAAACGCTAAAGGTCTTAGTAAATCAGGCCCTTAGTCTCTAGCCTAGTCTCTTAGACCCTCACCCTGTTCCCTCAGTGGCAGGCCATCTCCCTGACCGTTATAGAGAAGGTCCAGATCGCCGCCATCATCCTGGGCTCGCTGTTCCTCATCGCCAGCATCTCCTGGCTCATCTGGTCCTCCCTCAGTCCATCGGCCAAATGGCAACGACAGGACCTGCTCTTCCAGATCTGCTACGGCATGTACGGATTCATGGACATTGTCTGCATAGGTGAGCCTCGGGCAGCGCTGTGCCCGTCTGTGTCACTGGGCAATTCCACGGTAACGGAATTACAATTTTGGCCTCAATTTTACTTGCTGTGGATAAGTCTTAAAGCCTAACTGATTATAAAAAGCTTTATAACTTCAGATGATACCACTGCTATCATATCAAAATAAAAAATTGGAAACTTCCTGCATGTGGAAGGAAAAATAAAAAAAATAACACCCAATTTTCTGCCGTAATTCCGTTACCAACGCTCTTTCGGTCTTGGACATGCAGGAAGTTTCCAATTTTTTATTTTGATATGATAGCAGGGGTATCATCTGAAGTTATAAAGCTTTTTATAATCAGTTAGGCTTTAAGGCTTATCCACAGCAAGTAAAATTAAGGCCAAAATTTCTGTGAATTATAATTCCGTTACCGCAGAATTGGCCTACTGCAGCAGACATACACTTTTCATGTCATTCAGTGTTCATGGGCTGTGTCCGAATCAGCACACTTCCATACTATTCAGTATGCTTGTTGAGTAGACTGGACGAGAAAGTTGTTAATTAAGCAAAATGTTCCCTAAATGTAGTGCACTTAAAACCCCTGTATGGTGCAGTATATCGGGCTCTGATTCAGACGCAGTTCTTATCCATGGTCCTAAACGCGCTACAGTCTGATATAAAGTATGTATACATTCGTTGTTGGTTTTAATGTGGCTGTATTCAAAAATGCACACTTGCACACTTTGTAGCACAGCGAGTACTGCCATGTATATGTATGAGCTTGCGGTGTTTAATTAGTCGTCAACGTTTAGGACAAATTTTGTTTGCATCCGGGGCTGTGTCCAAATCAACGGCCTTCCATACTACTGAATATGCTTGTCGAGTACACTGTTTGAGAAAATTGTTAAGTAGCCAAAATGTTCTCTAAATGTATTTAAAATCCCTGGATGAGGTATTTATTTTCAGGTTTTCGCTGATAATAGTATGGAGGTAGTATCATAATAGTATCATATACTGCATGTCGAATACTAAACATTATGCAGTAAACAGTGCAGAGTATGCTAGTATACAGGACACAGTAAATAGGGCGTTGATTTGGACACAACCCAAGCCTGTGTTTGTGCTGTGACCATTTTGTCCTTACATGTATAATCCATACATTTATTGAACATCCTTATGTATTGAAAAACAGGCCTTAAATATTTTGAGTAGTTTTCTACTTAAGTAGAGCCTAATATAGTATATACGCATTTTAACAAGGACTTCTATGCAAGGACTTCTTCACATTGACCTTCCCAAACATATGATTGTATACAAAGAAAGTCTTAATACTGTGATTTTTCTGTACTCCAAAGCAGTTGAGAACAGATCCCATGAACGTTGGACCCGTACTTGCTGTTAACACAGTTCGGTTTGGAATTATACTAATATACTAATGTGAGGGTCACCAAAAATGTCGATATTTAATTGCAAGTTTTTACTTGTGGGAGGGGCGACAGAGTGAGGTTTCATGAGACTAAAAATTGGCGGAGCTACCACACACTACCAGTGGTTTGAACTAATCATTGTGTTTTGTTGTGGAGGGCCAGGTCTGTTCAGTTGCACTCATTACGGGATCCATAAAATATAAGAGCATGTAAATGCACTGGAACCACAGCCTGTGTTGTGTGTGTCTTCCCCCCCCCCCCACTGGTTAGGAACATTCTAGAAAATGCACGTACAGCTAATACAGAGAAGTATTTCGAGGACGCGACTGCAGACTATCAAATTGCTTCCAGTGCATTTGTATAAAGGCATGCTCATGAATGTAAGTGAATATAATTATGAGTGAGCTCCACACTAACCCACCCTCTCTCTCTCACTCCCGACTCCTCCAATCTCACTTCAGGCCTTATAATTCACGAGGGCTCGTCTGTGTACCGGATCTTCAAGCGCTGGCAGGCCGTTAACCAGCAGTGGAAAGTGCTGAACTATGAAAAGGCCAAGGACCTCGGGGACCCAATCAGCTCGAGCGGCAAGGCCGGGGGGCGGGGCTCGCGGAACAACCCCCACGGCTCGGGCGGCGGCGGTGACAGGGGCGGGAGGCGGGGCCAGCGCGTCAGGACTATTCTCAACCACCACTGTGGCTACACCATCCTACACATCCTCAGCCAACTGCGACCCAACGACCACCGCATCGGCACCACGGCGAACCGAGAGGTCGTGATGAGGGTCACCACCGTATGAGGCAGGGGGACATGCGGGGGGGAGGGCAGTACGGAGACGTGGACAACGAGGGCCTAACGGGCCCAAAACCGCTCCCGCCCCTCCCCTCTGCTGCTAGCAGAGACTTTCTTCCTACTGGTGAATGCATGGAGCAACAGTAGTGAATGAATTTAAGGATGGACCCCCGCCCTATCTCTCGCTTTCTCTCTCTCTCTCTCTCTTTCTCTTTCTCTCTCTCTCCCGAGTTTCTTATACAAAACAAAAAAAGAAAAGAACGCACATTTTTAAGTGCAAATAAACGAATGAATGAAACAAACGGGGGACAAAATGATAAAAAAGAGAGGGGTAAAAAAACGCAAACAGAAAAAACAACACACAGCTTCGAAAACAAAACTTAAACGCTGGAGGAGGTTTTTTTTTTTTGTTCCCCAGCAAAGCATCGTCTCTTCTTCTTCTCCTTTTTTTAACTGTGATAATTATTGTTACTGATTTTTGATTTTATAAGACGAAACATAATAATAAGGAGGGAAAAAAAATAAAAAAACAAAATTTCATACGTTGGCCGCCCCCCGGCTCGCACCATATTGTCCATATTAAACCTTCCACTTCCTGTCGTCATCGGTTCTTTCATTGGTGTTTATGGAGATGGATGCTCCATCACCCACGCCTGAACTGGCCCTTCTGTACGGCAGCCAAGGGGCCCTGAAACACAACAAACAAAACAGTGCAATAAAAACCATTTAAAAATAGAAATGAATGACGATACTGAAGTCCCACAAGTACACATTGTCTCTGCAATAAAGATACCTGTACATTTCATGGCGAATTCAGTTTGACGTTAGTCGTGTTCTCTTTCTCTCTCTCTCTCTCTCGCTCTCTGACCACGTCTCATGGTTGTGGGTGAGAGCCCTTTGTCAACAGTGTTTCTCAGCAAATCGCTGCTAAATCCTTCCTGTGCATTGCGGTGTCTCCAAGCTTTGCTCTCGTCTTGGGCTCGGAAGATGCACTTAGCGCCCAGCTTGTGCAAACTGCACCCCCTCTAACCCCCGTGCCAAGATCCCGCTTACTCAAACACAGTGCCTCGCAAGGTCAATAACTGGCGGAGATGATCAATAAGAATGTTATCTCAAGCTTACTGGCGCGTTGGGTCTCTTCTACAAACAAACCTTTGACAGTGTGCAGACGTGACCGAACGCATTGGTAAAAAGGTGCCAGTAGTTTTGGTGATATGTCAGACAAAGTTTCGACATAATGTGCCCGGTAATTCATTCCAGGTGATCCCTGCTTCCAGCTGACTGTAGTGCTGGGCTGAGTGACCCGGTCAGGAACAGGAAGACCGTGTTCCGCCACAGGCTGTCCTCACTGTTGCAATAGCCATCGCTGTGGGGGCAGGCGGCTGGACTGGTCACTCCTGCCGGTTTCGCGCTTAGCCCCGAGCTGAGAGCAAGAGTATTCTAGAACGTTCACAGCCCTTGGATAACGGAGCCCTCAGCTAAGCTTCACACCGGCACCCATAGAGCAGTGTTAACCGCTCCGGCCTGTTTGGCGTCAACACTCCCGAAACGGTTGAGGGAATATTCAAATCCATTACAGTTATTCCCGGGTTCGCACTTCGACAGTGTGCACTGGTCTGTGCCCTCTCAAATCAACAGAGGGTGCGTTGCAGTGATTGGCCATCGCGTATTGGAGAGTTGCAGTGATTGGCCATCGCGTATTGGAGAGTTGCAGTGATTGGTCATCGCGTATTGGAGAGTTGCAGTGATTGGCCATCGCGTATTGGAGAGTTGCAGTGATTGGCCATCACGTATTGGAGAGTTGCAGTGATTGGCCATCGCGTATTGGAGAACACACGGATGACGGTGCTTCATTGTTTTTGCCGAATCAACCGTTTCCCAAAGTCAGGTTAGGACGGGTCTGACTCTACCACTCCAGCTCACTAAAATGCATACCCTAATGGAAATGGAATATACTACAGTATATTTGAAATATATTGTGACGATAATTTTGATATATTTACAAGATACTGCAGTATATTCTTTTTCCATAAGGGTACTGGCATAGATCCATCCCTACAGATCTATAAGGTAGTGACTACATTTGCACGGGGCCCAGAATTTTGTGCTACACCCCTGCCTCCTGCCTCCTGCCTCCTGCCTCCTGCCTCCTAGTCTCTAACAGAACTAGAAGCCTGCAAGAGGAGGCTAATGCAAGAGGGGTGAAATTTTGGCTACGATCCTCGCCGTCCGTGAAACAGAACATGAGATGCAATTATGTGACTAAAACGATTGTCCCCAGCAGAGGGAAATACATGTGCTCTCATCCAGACCACAGGGAGAGACGTGCACAGCCTCTCTCCTGCTTCTGTAGCAGACGTGCACAGCCTCTCTCCTGCTTCTGTAGCAGATGTGCACAGCCTCTCTCCTGCTTCTGTAGCAGATGTGCACAGCCTCTCTCCTGCTTCTGTAGCAGATGTGCACAGCCTCTCTCCTGCTTCTGTAGCAGATGTGCACAGCCTCTCTCCTGCTTCTGTAGCAGATGTGCACAGCCTCTCTCCTGCTTCTGTAGCAGATGTGCACAGCCTCTCTCCTGCTTCTGTAGCAGATGTGCACAGCCTCTCTCCTGCTTCTGTAGCAGATGTGCACAGCCTCTCTCCTGCTTCTGTAGCAGACGTGCACAGCCTCTCTCCTGCTTCTGAACGCACCTGCATGAACCAAACAACCTTAACTTGCCGCTGTGAAGCTTGAATCCTCAATTCCCCAAGCTAAACATTTTAATCTCTGTCGTCAAGCAGTGTCTAAATATCAGTTCACCAAGTTCTCTTAAGCACCACAATTCTCCACAGCAGAACTAAATCTGGTTAGTGCTCCAACTTCCTTGTGACAGATCAGTCCTGACTGAAGAAAAGAGGGTTTGGCACCCCCAAACAAGAATATTGTTGTGGCCCCAAAATGCTCCAACATAAATCACTAAATAGCATTTTTTTTTTTAAACTGACAATGTGTGGCCCAGGAATGGTTGTGACCCAAAACGACTGCATCGAATGTTTACGCCAGTGGCCAGAATGTTTACGCCAGTGGCCAGAATGTTTACGCCAGTGGCCAGAATGTTTACGCCAGTGGCCAGAATGTTTACGCCAGTGGCCAGAATGTTTACGCCAGTGGCCAGCTCTGCTGAAGATTTCTGTTTCCCCAAAACATTTAAACCAAAGGTAAGGCCAACATCAAATCACAGTGCGATGCTGACTAAAACCAAATTTATTTAATTGCAGAAATCAAAATTCACAACTGAATGCAAACCTTAAAAAATGAGCTCATTCATACTAATGAATATCAGTGGCTTCTCCTTCTGTTGTGAAAATTCTACTGCACTTAATTTAAATTGTACATGCATAACAGTGTCACTGGTCAATGTATATATCGCTTACCCGTTAGAGAAGAGATATGGGCTTGAAATAATATTAATATTAAATCCATCAAAATGTTGACTTAAACCTTAATGCAGAGATTGGCAACTCCAACTCCTGCTTTTGTTGCCACCAATTACTCTGACTCAGTTAGCTATAGACACATGTGGAATGCACTTTGGCTTATAATAGCATCTGCCAAATGACTAAATTGTAAATGAACAAAAAGACCGGCTGTCTTTTCATGAGTTTATCAAGAAATGTATGTCTTAAGTTGGTCGGGTCACGCAAAGGACTGGGCTAATTTAATTATTAAGAGTAGAAGTGGGCATGTAATCCAAAAACATGGCCGTTCTTGCCCACACCTGCCAATTTGGGCCTTAAAGGCCTTTTTGATCAGCAGCACTGCCGATCCAGTGACATATAGAGAAACACTAGAGGGAGACAAAGTAGCTTCTCTGAACTATTCATTTGCTGCTCCAGGAACGTGTGGTGTTTTTCTCTGTATTTTTCCAGAACAGCGCAACATCATAATACTTGTTCTAAGTCCCTTCCCATGCAAACCGTTAACTAGTAGTAGGCTATGCATTTGTGGAACCGAATGAAAACAATATTCATGATAATTACTGGCAGGTCTACATGATGATGATCACAAAAGTAAACACTCAAGCATGACTCGTTCATTAACATTCGCATACAGAAGTTCTGGGCACATCTCACTCAACGCCCACTTCAGCAAGTACCGGACCATTTTTCCATCCTTATTTATGCAGTACAGTATAGCCGAACCATTTTAATGTTTCGGTGATAAAAACAAGGTTACGATCAAAGTGGTTATCATAATTTCATATAGCCTAATTATGAAAAAGCCTCGTCGTTTTCAAAGAGAGTGGATTAGAATGTATAATCAGACAAACTCTTCTCAGTGAGTACCTACTGTATTTTATTAAGAGAGTTAAGGTTCTAGTTTTACGGAGGTCTAGATATTGTTTCACATATTTCACGTTTTTAGCCAATGAAACGTGAATGTGTTGATTATTCGTTGAGCGAAAGCTTTGACGTCATAAAAATGCGACACGGGGAAGCAACGTGCGATGGATTAGACGTGTTTATTGCTGAGATAGTTCGTACACTATAGAAGTACATTTTTTATTTTTCTAAACTAATAATTATTTTAAACCTTTCTTGGTTAGCCGATAGAAGATGAGCATGTCGATGCCTCAGAAACGTTACTACAGGCAACGAGCCCATTCAAACCCTATGGCCGACCACACGTTTGAATAGTAAGTTGGAAGTGGACACAAAAGCTTCATGTAACTTACATTAATGTTAGTGTTACCGACTTACTGTTCACAATTATACGTAACATTTCTGGAGATCTAATGTCAACCTGGCTAACGAGCGAATGTTACTATTCCCTGTTTGCTGTATGTGTTCTTATGAGATTAATTTGTACGTTTCTAAGATATGTTATTATCTTATCTTATATCAAGTACTTTAATGTTTAGTTGCAGATTTGTTATAGCCAAAGTTAGCTATTCGTTTTTCTAAGTTGTGCAGTGTTCGTGCTGAATGCATGCATTTGGTTTGGGCTGAGGCTCGATTCGAGTACCCTCACGTGTTGTAATACTGTCTGTTTCTCAGCCCCGTGTGTCCAGCGGAGATGGACTGGTCCCCGTTGTACCCCCAGTTTTTCGGGTCGCCTCACAGTTGTAACGACGAGCCATCAGTCGAAGGACTGGCCCGAGTGGAGTTCGCTGACGTCGGATGTGGATATGGGGGGCTTCTTGGTAAACCTGCTCTCAAATGTTACTTTTGCCTCCGCAAAATTTGGGATACAATATATTTGCATTATACATTTAATTTGAATTAAACATGCTCGTCTGGATATATGAGCATGTCATTCCCTAAGTATTGATTTGTTGTAACAGTATTCATTGTGCAGTGTGTGTAATCATATTTTTTATTACCATGACGTTGTGATGCATGTTGTGGTTATGCTTGTCCATTTTTTGTCACTAACCACAAGGGAGCGCTGTTGGTTTGAGCAGTTTTGTACTGACGTTGTGGGGTGTACACGAGGGGTGCCCGTAGCCTATGTTTATGGCGCTATAGCGGTCATCTGTCATTGTTTAGCGGCAATTAATGCCTCGAGCAGGTATGGGCAGCTTTCGGGCGTCTTTGACAGTGAAAACAGAAAGCCTAATGGTGTAATGGTTACATGCAAAAATTACGTCACAAAAAACCTTGCCTGTATTTACTTTGAGTAGATTTCGAAACTGCATTGACATCTAGATTACCTGTTGAAACTCGCCTCAGTACAACATTGTCATAGCAACGAGTCGTTTATATAAATCAGTGCGATTAATATATACTGATTTTTCCCTTTACTGTTCCCCATATAAATTATGATTGTCTGCACAAGATAACATAGCTACTTGCTAGCTACCTGCAAGGATGCAATCTCAGTAATGGTTATCCTCAAAGGAACCAAAGATTGTGTCACTGTAGAGGGCAAACTACCGAGCTTCATGTGTAGGCCGCAACACCAAAGCTCTATCTCCAGTTTCTACTAAAAACCAGAGCGTCCTTCAATAGTCAGGTTGTCACTGCCACGCTCACTGTTGGTCATCACTGTGTTGTGCATCCACAGTTATATTGGTTAAAAATGAACAAAGTGAATTAGTAATCGTACAAATTCAGTCCTCACAGTTTTATCTAAACTTGAAATCTTTCTAAATCTGGTACTGTTCTCCCCATGTAGTGTAGAGGAGGTCAGACTTGACTAGTGTGCTTCTGCAGAACAAGGCAGCCCAACAGTGGCGGTCACATAAAACTGACACTATTGTTGTACAATTGGAAGTGATTATTAAATGTGAGAAATGATCATCTGAGGCCACCGCCAGTGATTTATCATTTGTTATGGGGGTCATTCTACATGGAAGGAGTAAAATTCCTCCCTGCCAATCCACTTTAAGACCACTGGGCAAAAGAGCAGTGACTAGACCTGAGGGGGAAAAAAAACATTTCACATCATGTTCCCACTGTTTCCAAAATCAAGCACGTCAAACTCTTGTCCGGAGTTCAAAATCACAATGCTTTCTTGTGAATTTAAATTTAAATTAAATTAAAGTTTTTAACTACGGTGGCCGAGAAGTGTCGAACGAGCTGCATATCCAAAACGCTTTGCAAATTTGAAAAACAGAAGCGTTGTAATGGAAAACACAACAAACCTCTTCCACATATGTAGGCAATACTGTAATAGTCCGCCGGCAATACAGTAATAGTCGGCACGTTTCATTGTCAACATCCATTGTTGCTCACTTTCGTTGTTACGGCTTTGCATTTGTGTTGTCACTTTTACATTTCTGTTGTGGCTTTTGCAGTTGTGTTGTCACTTTTGCAGTTGTGTTTTCCGTTAATGCGCTTGTGTTTTTCGAATTTGCAAAGCGTTTTGGATATGCAGTTCATTCGACACTTCTCGGCCACCATATTAAACCTTCTTATAGGTGAAATAAACTCCCCAAAATCCCATGTCTGGCCACAGTGATGGTTTGGATTTCTGTGAGAAATTCGGCTGATTCTCTCCATGTTGTGTTCACAGTGGAATTATCACCACTCTTTCCAAACCAGTTGATTCTGGGTCTGGAGATACGGGTCAAAGTGTCAGATTATGTGCAGGACAGGATCTGCTCCCTTAGAGCCGCAGAACCGGGCCAGTACCAGAACATTGCCTGTTTACGGAGCAACGCGATGAAATACCTTCCCAACTTCTTTGCGAAGGGACAGGTAAGGCTTTGTTTGCTCCCCATTTCATCCTGCACTTTTGAGTAATGTTGTATTGCCCTTGTGTTCAACCTCTGACCTCGCTGCGTCCGAATCAGGGCCCTACCTACTGTGTCCTGTGTACTAGCAGCTGTGTACTATTTACTGTATAGTACGCGACATGCAGTATGCGAAAAATATGCTCCATACTATTTGTGTTGTAAGACGTCCCGCCCTTGTGCGGCTATGACACGTGTTGTTGTAGGAAAACATCAGTAAAACCGTGTCATATTTACGGGATCAAAATGTCCGTGTACTTTATGAAAAGTATTCTCCCGAATATACTCAGCGAAACCCCAGAAGTAAGTATAACATACGGGGGTTTTAAATGCACTACATTTAGGGAACATTTTGCTTAACAACTTTCTCGTCCAATCTACTCAACAAGCATACTAAATAGTATGAAAGTGTGCTGATTCGGACACAGCCCATGAACACTGAATGACATGAAAAGTGTATATATTTATGGGACCAAAATGTTCGTTTACTTTTTTTAAAAGTATGATCCCAAATATACTCAGCGAAACCCCGGAAGTAAATGTGTCATCCGGGGGTTATAATATACACTACATTTAGAGAATATTTTGCCTACTTAACCTTCTCATCCAGTGAACGCAACAAGCATACACCTAGTATGGAAGGGCGCTGATTTGGACACAGCCTTTGTGTTGTTTTGTTTCCTTCTGTTGCCATATTTAACTATGTTGTTTCTTACCCTGTCCCAATATCAACTGCCGCATACTGCCTGGGGTTCCACTGACAAAAACTGAAACATATTTTTCCCATATTTCCCGAAACCTGGATAACACTATGACCTTTGGGACTAAACAAACACCGTTTTGGATTGGCTGCAGAGCAGAGATTAGCCGCCGCCTTTCGCATGTGAGGTGGACGTCGCATCGAATTGCTGCCGTTTCCTTCCAGATTGGCGGTCTCATTTAACGGGGAAGCGGACTGCAAGTTGGGGCGCATATTTACATCTTTACGCACCTGGTCGTTTAGAGGCGCAGTCTCTGAACGGTTGTGGAAGGTGCTAGAGCAGTCCACTTTAGTCACAAACCTTGAGTTGATGTCTGAGTACGTAAACCTTTCCAGTCTTAGTATTTAATATGTTTGAGAACTAAAATAAAGGTGTAGCTGGGATAGGCGTAGTACCATGCACACGTGTGTTACAGATGGCGATGGTGCCTTTTGAAGTCAGTTGTGTTATTAGTCCTAGGAATTAGTATTATGTATATCTGTGTATATATATGTAATACTTAAAAGATGCTTAGGGAATTTGTTTTTTGTCCAGTGAATGACAGTAATTTTTTATTTTATTTTTTTTAAGAAAAAATAAATTGGGGATATTCCTGCATATTTGTTCATTTAATCTGACTAAAATTGTTTGTTCTTCTACATATGACATTTTTTAGGTAATTAACAATGTCATAAAGCAGTGCTGATCTTTGAGTCCCCCCCCCCCCCCCCCCCCCCCCAATAGGCCAGCTGAGCTCTTATCCTGAGCTGATACTGTGTTTGTGACTTTGTAGTCGGGGCTGCTGTCTGAAAATGCCTCAGAAAACATTCTAAGAAAAGGCGGAGCCATTGCGGGGGGGGGGGGGGGGGGGGGGGGGCGGCGGCACACACATTGTTATCATTAATCAAACTAGACTGTAAGGTTTGTGAGCAAACGTCTGCGTTTCCAATCGATAGCCATTAGGCTGTGTTTACACTGTGTAGATTATTTGTGAATTCTGGAGCAGGTTATTTGTCCAGTGGCTCAGTAGAATGTCCTTACAGAAGGGCTTTGACTGTAAACGCACTTGTAGTCAATGCTTTTGACTTTAAAATATTTTTACAACAAAGTTAGATGGTCTGAATCTAAAAGCAGGCAGAGGGAGCCGAAGTTTGCACCATTTTAACGTTGTTCACTTGTAGCGTTGTAGCGGCTTGCCTTGGCAAATTTCCACTGGCTATCAGCGTAAACTAGGGCCTAAACTAGACGGCTTAGTCTGCATTTGCTCCAGATTGATATGGTACAGCAAACAGCTGCAGCACCTTGTGTCAAATCTGATTGTCTAATCACGCTGGGAGGAAGTTGGCGTTGGGGGAAATCCCCCAATAATCCATGGTTTTGTATATATATTACTTGACCAGATGATTACATTCAGCTTGATCACAAACCGTGCTTTGCTCAGGATAAATAAAAGAAGAAATATAATTAGCTATGTAATACAAAAGTCGTCGCTCTTTAAGCTGTTGGGATTTTAAAAATAATTATTTTCATGCTGAAAGCAGGCTTACTCTGTGCTGGTTAAAAGCCCTATTAATGAAAGGTTAAAGCTCCGTTTGAGTTTGGGGATTGTCACGGCATTTGCTTACACATGTTCCAGTGAAGCGGTTTGACTGGAAGCCCCCCCGTTGCAGAGCGGGCGGCGGCTATGATCCATCTCCAGGCTGCTTATTGCTGAGGATGGTGTCGGTGCTCAGTCTATGCCGATCTGACCCTTTGACCCCGTACATCTATGGTGTGACCCGATGCAGACCCGACGCGTCTGTGGCATGCGTGGACTGTCCTATGCACCGTGTCGGTTACCGTTTTGTAGCAAAGGGAGAATGAGAAACGTTTTACGAATCGATTCAAAATGATCCGGAACGGGGAAAAACCTACATTTAGATCGGAAAAGCCTCCCAATTTCTTGTTGAAGCCCCCCCCCCCAAAACTCAACACATTGGAGATTTGTGTAGATCGGGTGGTTCGAGATTTTCTTTTGTGTGTTAAGCGCTAAGTTCGCACTTGGCGAGAGTCGCATCCCTCTCGTGAATCTGCAACATTTTTTGTCCACAGCATTTCAGGGCATTTTCACGTAATTTCTGATGCAAGCGAAGTTTGAACCGATTCAAAAAGCTAGACCTGAAAACGCTATTCATCGTCTCTTGTGGATCTTTTATTTGCTCCTGCAGCTAAGCAAGATGTTCTTCCTGTTTCCTGACCCTCATTTCAAGAAGACGAAACACAAGTGGAGGATCATCAGCCCTACCTTGCTGGCGGAGTACGCGTACACGCTGAGAGTCGGGGTAAGGGTACGGGTTTTAAACCTCGCATGCTAATTATCCATGCTAACTTGGGCCTTCTCTGCACTAGTGATTGGCAGAGCAAACCTTTCTGAGGCAACGACACGGTTGAAGCGAACTTGGGTCTTCTCGACACGTTCGATACATTTTAAATATGCTTTTTAGATACACAACTGAGAACATTGGCCTTTGGTTCAGTTATGTGCCACACAGTCAGGAAATTAATGCTGGCCCTATCCGTGCCAACTAGCTGTGTCCCCATCTAATTGGCCATTGCGTACACCAATGAGGGAGGCTTTCTGGTTGCTAGGGTATTCCCTGCCCTATTGTGCAGTAGCGACCCCTCTGGCCAATCGGCTGCCTGCTTTTTGCTTGCACCAGCTGCATTGCCCTCTGCCACGGTTAGGGTACTGGAAGAGGATTGGACAGGCCCGCAGTTGCAATCAAGTAATCTAAATTTGGGATTTAAGATCCTTTGAACAGGAGGGTTGGGGCAGATTCGCTACCAGATGGGGGGGGGGAGATCAGGCCACGCTAGCACACATGCTAATACACATGCTACCGTGCAGCTAGCACACGTGCTAATACATATGCTACCGTGCAGCTAGCACACGTGCTAATACACATGCTACCGTGCAGACCCTGGAGACACCGGGTCCGTTATCCTCCTCAGCCTGTCTGCCAGGTCTGTCTCCCGAGACGGTAGACTGTTCGCTGCAGACCGTTTTTTATTTTGTTTTTTATTGGACGAGGAACGATGTAGCGGTAGGACAGGTTGTGCTGGAGAGACGGGGAGCGTCAGGAATGATGAGGGGCTTGTCTTTGTGAATGCAGGTTATTAAAACATGGCCGCCGCACACTCTGGCAGTTAAGAGGAATGTGCTGAAGTGGGACGGGGGGGAGAAGGGTGGGGTGTGTGGGTGTGGGTGTGGGGGGTGTGGGGTGTGGGTGTGGCAGAGTGACTGGCACTGCAGGTGTCCCATCAGAGTCCATTGTTATTACACCGACTCGACAGGGCATCACCCCCCCCACTATGCAAAAAATAAAAATAAAAAAAGATAAAAAATCTGCTGAGATCATAAATCAAGTTCTGTTAATCTTGGTACGTCAAATGCCTTCCAAGAAGACGATCTCCCAATAACAGTTTCTGTCTGTTCCAAAGTAAACTACAATGACACCGGCACGTCCTCTCAGAATGTTTGACAGCGGTTATTTCTGTCCTGTTAAAAAAAAAAAAAAAAAAAAAACCTTTGTACTGTATTTGGGGTTACCCTACAGTGACAGCAAACAAGGCTGTGCAAGGCCACTGTACGTTACCCAGCATGCTCTGCTTTATGGTACGTAACGTAACGTTACCCAGCATGCTCCGCTTTATGGTACGTAACGTAACGTTGCCCGTTGCCTTGTTCGTCTGTTTCAGCCTGTGCACCGCCATGCATTTCTGCAGCCACGTGCACTTTTGCTTGTCGGCTGATGTTCTCGTTCTGAGCGTCTGTTTGCCTGTCTGTTCAGGGCCTGGTGTACACCATTACTGACGTGGAAGAGGTGCACCTTTGGATGGTGAAGCACTTTACGGAGCACCCCCTTTTCGCGAGGGTTCCCCTGGAAGAGCTGGTAGGGGAGAGAGGGGAAGGAAGGCTTTTAATTGTCGTGGTGTAAGGCCCTCGTTACTCAAATCATGGTCCTCAGGGCCCCCCCCCCCACACACTTTACCTGGGGGTCAGGTGCAAAGTCTGGCCAATCAGTAGCACTGATCAGTTAATTACCTGGGAGAAAAAAAAAAGAAAAAAAAAACAGGGCTGGATTTGGATTTGAGGGCCAGATTTGAGTATCCATGGTTACTCTTAAAATGTTGGGTTCATTGCAGTTAACCTCCACATTTCAGCAGCACCGATTGCAATTGATGCTGTAGAGCAGGGGTAGGGAACCCTGGCCCTGGAGAGCCACAGGGTCTGCTGGTTTTAGTTTTCACTTTAAATACAGCAACTACTTAAACCAAAGAAACCAGGTGAGGTGAGTTAACTGTGTAATCAACTGCTTTAATTGATCAATTAAGTGGCGAGTAACAACTAAAACCAGCAGACCATGCGGAATTCCAGGACCAGGATTCCCGACCCCTGCTGTAGAGTCCATGCTACACTTGATTTAGCATAGTTAGCATTTGATTTAGCATAGTTAGCATTTGATTTAACGCAGTTAGCATTTGATTTAGCATAGTTAGCATTTGATTTAACATAGTTAGCATTTGATTTAGCATAGTTTCTTTTACAAATTAAGTCCTCATTTTCCTTTCCACTTTACTTTACGCACGTTAAAGATGTTCTTGGCCGAACGGACATTGCTTTGAGAGTAACGATACTCACAAGCTGTAATGTCCTTTTTATAGGTTGATGACGTCATCATCAGTCGCCTGGGGACGTGCACAGAGGAGGGAAGGAAAGTGCAGCGCAACGGAGGACGGAACTTTCTCGCCGTCTTCCGCAGAGTGCAGGACGAACGACCGCCTTCGTGAAGAAGCCGGCCGTTCGTTCAAGACTGACTGACGGAGAACCTGGACTGCAGAAACCTCACTGCCGAGCCGCCTGAAGCCAAACGCAGAGCTCAATTCGTCCCTTTTCCCAGTCTCACCCAAGGACTGGTATCTCATACCAGTATGCAGGCCATTCATATTCCTCCAAACAAAAAAACAACAAAAAAAAAATTGTAAAGAAGAGTCTGATTCGCTGAAATATAGAAGCTTAATTTGGGATGGCTCTGCAGTGTGTATATACGTAGTTATCTTTTAAACTGTTGTTGTTGTCTGCTTAGGAATGGGGGGGCGTCTGTCTGCCATTTATTTGCTTGGCCTGTAGCTTGAATGTTTTCAAGGAAAGGCATTGATTTGGATTGAGCGGGATGGTGGGGAGTCAGGGGTCACTTTCCTTTCCCTTCCAAAGAAACTTCCAGCATTTCAGATTTTTTTGTTCTCCCCTTTCGGCTATTCTAACCTGATATTTTGATTCACCTTTTGCCAGCATTTTGGGATGACGTGCCCCCCACCCCACCTCACCCCCTCCCGCCCTCCCCCAGTCTGTCTCTGTCTCTGTCTACTGCTCCTCTGGCAGATTTAAGGGTATATCATGTCTGAACGTGACTACTCCACAGGGCACATTGGAAAAGTGGGGGAGTGGGTTGTATTTTGGTTTTGGGCCAGTGCCAAAAATGTCAGGGCCAAATCATCACATGGAGAATTCACAGCATAATTGAGTAAAGATGTGGGTGTTGGGTATGGGGGTGGGGGTGGAGTGGGGTGGGGGTTGGCACGGCGACAGTGCTGCTTATGACCGTAAGGCCACAGAGCAACGGTGGCTCGGGCACACGCTGCTGCAAAGAAGGCGACACTGCCCCCTAAGGCCTGGAGGACTAATGGGGCAGGACTGTGACATCATTGCTTTGGAGCCGGCCTGTTCAGTTCCCCGCTTGGGAACAGTCATTGTACCAATGCGTACGACCTGAGTTGCTGTGGCGTGCATTCAGCTGTACATAAGGGTAATTTATGAAAAATGTGAGCTATGGCAGTCATTCCCAACAATGGTGTCTCCCAAGCAAATAAAAAATAATCATAATTGTGAGGTCGGGGAGATTATAATCCCCCGTGGATATATTTCTCTGCTTGACAACACCTGTTTCAGGTGAGGGACACATTAAATATGATGACTGTTGGGTTTTCTTTGCCTTACAGTGTAGCATTAAGCCTGTAAAAAAATAAATGTTGCAATTATCTTTGTGAATTGACTGGTACAGTGACCCAGAATTTTTATATTATGGGATGCATGCCTGCATGCATGTGCAGTTGCTTTCACAGTCCAATGTAGTTGCTTAAATCACATTATTATTCACATATCATGTTGCTGATGCCCCACTGAACCCCTTGTGGAAAACTTTACACTTCCATTACAAGCAGTTAGCCTGTGAGATAGCTTTTAAATGTTTTACATAGTCTACAGCTGGATATAGCAATTGAGGTTAAGTACCTTGCTCAAGGGTACAACGGCTGTGTCCTCCTACCTCGCAATTGAACCTGCAACCTTTAGTTTGTTGCACTACGCTGCCATCCTGGAAAAGAAGTGTTTAGTTTACATTTCGATATTGAGTTGAATACATTGAAAATTCAGGGACAGAATCTGAAATTGATCAGCTCGTCAAGTCATTGTCATTGTTTGTGTAGTAACTACAATATGATGTAGCAGCTAATAGTGACGTATTTAAAGTTAATTAACTGAACCCTGCTTGGGGCTGGGGTGGGGGGTCGGTCGGTCGGGTGGGGTGGGTAGTTGGCAGAGGCATAACTACGCACTTGTCAAAACTTGAAACCTGCATTTAGGTGCTGAGTGCCTTGTTAAAAAAAAATCCCCCAACAATGAAAGAGCCCATTGAATGACACGCCGAGACAGTACACTCATTATGTGTCTGTCTGTCTGTTCACTGTTTGCCTGTGTGTTTGCGGCTTTCAGATTTCCGATGAGCCGTTTTTAGTCATTGCCTGTTGAAGGGGTTGGCAGGCGATCAGGAACAGCCTTCTTCCCGTCTGTCGTCAGTGTGCCAAGCATTACCATCCTCTCCCTAGGCTGGGGGGCACACACACCATGTGGTCTTTTTGTGGTTATAAAATTGAAGAGCCTCTTTCATCAGAGGTTAATCTTCCACTATTAAAATGCCTAGCGTCCTCACAAGCCACAAAAGTCTTTGGTTTCACTAAAAACACTGGCAGGTATGCCATCTGCCAAGTTACGGCTTGGCTGGGCATACCCCATATATATTTCACAGCAGTGGAAAAAAAATTATATTTTCCAATATTTTATTGCAACATATTTGTAATATACATATTTAATTACATGTGCAAATGGTCTATTTTTCATAAGGGCATGTAAACATTTACTGAAGTACAGGGGACCAGTTTGATGGGGAGCAAATGAATAAGAGGGAATGGAGGTTAAAGGTTAAAGCTTGTATTTGTGTTACGGCTCCTTCACACTCAACAGTCAGGGCTGTGGAAAATTCCAGAGGATATTTGTATTCACACCGTCCTTGCACCCGGCCAGGACAAATGAAGGTACGGCTAACTTCTGTGCATTGCAGATTTCGGGATTTTGAAATCTCTGAAATTCTCATAATTCAAACAGCATTTCTCTGAATGCCAGCGGACTGTGCTTTCCTGCCAGTTCTAAGAATGTTGCATTATTCGTTTATTCAAACGCTGGGTTAATTTCCAGCTCATTCCAACAGCACTGCCAGCCAGGAGGCCATGTAGTCTTGTATGGCTGGATTGGAGAAAGAGTTTCCTCCTGAATAATTATGATAATTCAAAGTCCCGGTGTGCTAATTACTCATAAGTAAGAAACCAGTTTGGCCTTCACGTCAGTGATTACTGTTGATGTTATAAATGTGGTTTTCTTTTTTTAATCTTGTGTTTTTTGGTCTTTTGTTGTGGTAAAATCTGAGCTATTTGTCACTTTAAAATTGATATTCAATATCCACACCGCAGAAAGCCTGTCTTCATATCCATGTATGTAGTTGAATATGCAGTATATCTGAAAATGCTAGGCCTGGGGGCCTCCGGGTATCCAGTTTACTTGTTCCTAGTGATACAGTGATTTGCTGGACTCGGGGCCTAAATAGGTTCTAGAGTCTGTCAAAGCCGACACTTCATCCACAGAGGGAGGGAAGGTTGCTATTGGCAGGATTTTCTTGTAGACACCAAATGGAGGTCATGAATGGATAAGCTATGGTCAGATTATGCTCAAGAGGTCTTTCTGACCAATGGTGAGTAAGCATGAAAATGTGTGATGAAGCTCACGGCCAATGAAATCACAGCCCAACAAACACGCCGACAGGCCTTTAAAAAATTTAAGATAAAATGTCCAGATGATTACAGTCTGAAAATAACTCCCTTTAAACACCCGTCCATAGTAAGATTAGCCAGCATGACACTGTCATAGATGCCAGAGCTTCAATGTTAAAACCATCTTAGTTATATCATGAGGCATCTCAAACCAAATAAGTGCTGTCTATTTTCACATTTTAATCTCCCATCTCAGAATTATAACCATTGGGTTTTCTGAAAAGTAATGTCAATGTAACTATTTAGAGACCCAAGGACATTACCTTTTCATTTTGGACCAAAGACAGATCTGAATTGGAAGTAAATTTACAACTAAAATCTATTGCAAAGGCAGTAAAAATGCAAAATAAATACATTTTTATGATTATGATTTTTGTAACAAGACTGATATTTGGCCTTTGAATATTCTTTTATATCTTCCAGTGTATTAATCTTTGTACCCACCTCTGACAAACGTATTCTACTTTTCCCTTTATTCGTTTTGGTTGTACGCCTTGCTTTTGTCTATTGGACTGTTGGCCATTTTTTGGAAATTTTTGCCAAAGGGGCAATCATCAATCAATCAATCAATATTTATTTATATAGCGCATTTCACAACAAGTTGTCACAATGCACTTCACAGCAAAACAGCAAAACCCAGCCTAAACTCCCCACAAGAGCAAGCCAAAGGCAACAGTGGCAAGGAAAAACTCCCTGGTGTAACTAGGAAGAAACCTTGGAAGGAACCAGACTCAATGGGGGAACCCATCCTCCTCTGGTCGGCTCAGGGTCTAGGGCTTAAGGACCAACATGGTCAAAACAGCCAATGTCCATGATAATACAATTTGCAGCAGCTAGATGACAGTCCAGATGTGGCGGCAGTGACGGTGGGGAACCGGGCGCCGATGGCGGCGGGAGCAGCTGGCAGCGGTGGTAAGGAGGGAGGGGCAAGCGGCAACGGACAGGAAGCCGGACAGCAGCTCTCGAGATGCGGGGCATAAGCCCCGCCGGCAGAATGTGAAAAAAAGAGAGAGAGAAAACAGTTAGGGGAAGTGTAATAGAGCAGCAGGAGCACCAACTGGAGGGGTGGGGGGTGGGGAAGGGGTGGGAGGGTTGGACAGGTGCCCCCGCCAGGAGTAATCTATGGCTGCATAGCTATGAAGACAGAGTTTGAGGAACCATGCAGTCATGAGAGGGAAAACAGTCCTACCCACCTATCAAGAGCCAGCCCAGGAAGATGGGGTCACAGCTGTTGACAGGTGACAGTAAGGAAAGGATGCCACCCCACATTACTCTATGGCTAAATGCTTCTCTGGTCCTGTCTCCAGACTATAGCTCATTATAAGCCTGATCATAGAGGTGCGTGTTTAATCTAGACTTAAATATTGAGACAGTGTCTGATTCCCTTATAAGTTTTGGTAGGGTGTTCCACAGTAGTGGCGCTCTGTAAGAGAAAGCTCTACCACCCGTCAAGTTTTTAGATATTCTTGGGACTACTAGGTAGCCTGCGTCTTGGGAACGGAGTGATCTTTTTGGCTTATATGGTAAGAGCAGGTTACATATATACACTGGCGCAAGTCCATTTAAGGCTTTAAAGGTCAGAAGCAAAATCTTAAAGTCTATCCTAAACTTAATTGGTAGCCAATGAAGCGATGCTAGTACTGGGGTAATATGCTCATATTTCTTAGTTCTAGTTAAAATGCGAGCGGCTGCATTCTGTACAAGCTGGAGATTATTTAGCAAGGACTTAGGGCAGCCAGATAGCAGGGCATTACAGTAATCTAGCCTAGACGTAACAAAAGCATGGATCAGTTTCTCTGCGTCCCCTATTGATAGGAAGTGCCTTATTTTAGCTATGTTTCTTAACTGAAAGAAAGCTACTCTAGATATGTTTTTTATGTGCGCGCTAAAGGTTAGATCTGGGTCTATAGTAACACCTAGGTCTTTCACAGCTGAGTTTGGAACAATTAAACAACCATCGAAATTTAAAGTAGATGTACCCAGTTTCTCCCTTTGTTTTTTTGGACCTAAAACCAGCATTTCGGTCTTTTCTGAGTTTAGGAGCAGGAAATTGGAAAGCATCCAGGCTTTAATATCTGCAATACAAGCCTCTAACCGAGAAAGTGGTAGTGCCTCACCGGGTTTCATGGAAATGTATATCTGCGTATCGTCCGCATAGCAGTGAAAATCTACCCCATGTGCCCGAATAATATCACCAAGGGGTAGCATATATAATGAAAAGAGTACTGGGCCTAGCACTGATCCTTGTGGAATACCATATTTCATTACTGAGTAACTGGATGATACTTCATTTATTTTAACAAACTGCTTCCTATTGTATAAGTATGATCTGAACCATGCAAGAGCTTGACCATTTAGTCCAACACAGCCCTGGAGTCTGTTTAGTAGAATTTTGTGATCTATTGTATCAAAAGCTGCACTTAGGTCAAGAAGTACAAGAACAGACACAGAGTTTTGGTCGGCTGATAATAGTAAATCGTTAATAACTTTAACAAGTGCCGTTTCAGTGCTATGGTAGGGTCTAAATCCTGACTGGAACATTTCATGGATATGGTTTGAGCTAAGGTATGCACCAAGTTGCTTAGCAACAGCTTTCTCTAATATTTTTGATAGAAATGGAAGATTTGAAATGGGTCTATAGTTTTCCAGTTTGTCAGATTCGAGGTTTGGTTTCTTTAGTAATGGCTTAATAACCGCCATTTTTAGTGGCTCTGGTACATATCCTGTTACTAAGGATGTGTTAATAATTTTTAACATATGCTGGCCTAGTATGGGGAAAAGTTCTTTAACTAATTTTGTAGGGATTGGGTCGAGTAGGCAGGTAGTCGGTTTTGAGGACATAACCAGTTTAGACAGCTCCTCCATGTCAATTGGCTTAAAACAGTTTAGTGCCACTGTTGATACATCTTCCTGTGTTAACCAGGATTTGGGCTGTTCATTGATTAAGGGAGGAGTGATGCCTAGAGGAGGAGGCAATTTGGAGATCTGGTCTCTAATAGCTTCAATCTTTTGATTGAAATAATTCATGAAATCATTACTGCTGTAAACGCTGGGGTAGGATGAAATTTCTAATGATGGTTTTTTAGTCAAGTTGTCCACAGTGCTAAACAAGAATTTTGGGTTACATTTGTTTTGTTCAATTAATTTAGAGAAAAAGGCAGATCTAGCTGATACAAGAGCTTGCTTGTACTGGAGGAGGCTATCTTTCCATGCAAGACGAAATACTTCTAGTTTAGCTGACCGCCATTTTCGCTCTAGTTTTCTTGTGGACTGTTTCAGGGCACGGGTAGTGTCATTGTACCAGGGAGTACGGTTTTTCCGACAAGACTTTCTTTTTAGAGGGGCAACCATATCAAGGGTGCTTCTGAGAGTAAAACTTAACTGGTTAGTCAGTTCGTCCAGCGATACTTCAGTGGTATTTCCTTTGTTTGAAAGGAATGATTCCGGAAGCATATCTATAAACTTTGGAATGACGTCAGAGTTTAACGACCGGCTGTAATAGTGTCTTGGCTCTGATATAGAAGTAGTCGTTGCCTCGATTTCAAAAGTAATAAGGAAATGATCAGATAATACAGGGTTATGGGGTGCAATAATAAGATTAATAACATTGATACCATAGGATAACACTAAGTCTAGGGTATGGCTATGGTAATGAGTGGGTCCACAGACATTTTGTTTGAACCCAACAGAGTCAATAATAGAGGCAAAGGCTGTTCCTAGGGGATCACCTGGTTTATCCACATGTATGTTAAAGTCACCAACAATCACAACCTTGTCTGCCGAAATAGCAAGGCAAGACAAAAACTCAGCGAATTCTATTAGAAAATCCGAATAGGGCCCAGGTGGTCTGTAAACAGACACTAGGAGAGAGGACTGCATGTTACCCCTTATTTTAGCTAAGTCATGTTGTACACAGTTCATAGAAAGAACTTCAAAAGATGAGAACGTATGACCACACTTAGGGGTTAAGCTTAAGGTGGACTGATAGATCGCTGCAATACCACCCCCTCTTCCTGACTGGCGCGATACCTGAGTACTTAAAAAACCTACAGGAGACGCTTCATTAAGTGCGACATATTCACCAGGTCTTAGCCAAGTTTCAGTTAGACATAGTACTTTGAGATTATGATCTGTGATCAATTCGTTTATAAGAAGTGCTTTAGGAGCAAGAGATCTAATATTTAGTAGTCCAATTTTTAGGAGTGATTCACAACAGCTGCTAGCAGCAATATGTTTTAATTTAAGAGTAATAAGATTATCCGCGTTGACACCACGGTTTGCTTTACATTTGGCATATATGCGTGGGGCAGACACAGTCTCAATATAATGAATACTCATTTCTAGCTCAGATATGGGATGGGGATGAGTACTATTGCCAATTTCTAGCTCTGAAACGCACCTTGCAGACAACGGCGTTGGGCCATGTGTCTGAGTCACGGGCATTGGGAAACGCGTTGGGAAACGCACAGGCTCCGATGTAGGATCAGAGGCCTGCTGCCTGGCCGGCGCCCTGATAAGGTTCTTTTTTTCTATGATGAATTGAGTTCTTGGCCAGGTTGGCTATGTAGTTAAAAACAGGGACACTACCCAGAAGTCTTTAAAAAAAGGTAAACAGATTTCAGTAAAGGATCACAGGTAATGGTGCATTGTCCTTGCCAAATGGCTGAGCATTCACAAACACTGCTGACTGATAATAGCCAGAGTGACACATAATGCCAAGCATTACTCACCAAAACAGTTAGCCTTGAGCGTACTGAAGCACTGAACAACAATCTGAAGTGCTGTAGCTGATGCAATATTAAGCTAAGGAACTGTCACTATTGCAAATATTTAATTTTATTCATTTTTCATTTAATAATTAATTTTTCATTTTAAGTTAGGTTAAATTCACTTACTAGTCAAAAGACTTTGGATGTTTATCAAGGTAAAATCAATGCAATAAATACATTTTAAAAATGCTTCTCCAATTCTTACTTTTTCTTCCAATTATGAATGCCCAATCCAAAACCCAAAGGTTTAAATAAATCAGAAATTGTATGGATCGTTATGATAAGGGTAAGTGTTCTCCGGTCAGTTAAGAATTTGTGACACACGCTGGGCAGTTTGACCTTGCCCCTACGATAATTTCAACAGATTGTTGCCCTGTGGAATTCGTGTTAGGTTGGGCTTACAGATGTAGCAAAGTAGGGCAAAGTTGACAAACGGCATGTATGATGGTGAAACGTGAGTATGTGTGTGAGATGGGTAAAATGTGACAGCTTCCACAAGTTAATTATCCACGTTCTACACTGTTCTGTCTGATAAAGCTCTAAAAGCCCTAAAAAACATATATATATATAAATAGGTAACTGCCCCCTACCACCATCACCTGACAGAGTAAAAATACCTGAAGAGTCAAACTCCTCTCCGTTCCCAGACGTGTCCACTGTGGCACGGACAGGCAAACTGTAGCCCTGAACTCTCACATAATGGGCAAAGTGCGCTGGCCCCATGGGCGGTCAGCCAGCGCAAACGAGGAGAAGACAGCCCTGGATGAGCTACCGCCTGTCCAAACAACCTGCCAGCGCTGTGGTAACTGCGTGATCTGTGTCAGCACGCACGTCCTTTCAGCAAACGTCACGAGAAGCGGGCGCAGTTCTTAGTTAACATTATTATTACTGGGGTGTCTCGGTGGCATAGCCTGTAGGGCACTATCCACATGTTCGTTGCAACGTCGGCGGTTCCAATCGGATCACGTGACCTTCCTCTCTCTCACTCCCATTCTCCCTGTCTTCCTGTCTGATAGAACTGAAAAATAAATTTCAAAAACATTATTATTACTCAGCATTCCTGTGGGTTATGGATTTATGATTTGCAATCTTTTAGCATGAGGATGTAGAGGATGCAGAAACTCATTGGTAACATTCTTCCCTGTGTTTATTCCGGGGAGGAGCATCACGAAAATCACCATCATTGCCCAGAGGCCTCATTGATAAAATGGTCTTACGATCAAATTACATCTTAAATAGTGGCTTACGCAGAAAACCACGACTAAGTAGTTACTTATAAAATCCCATTTTTACGTGGACATGTTCCTCTATGTAACGTTTACAGTAGATGATCAAAATGTTGAAATGCAACTGTATTTAAAGGAAAACGGCTGTCATTAGCCATATTCACAAGGCCGGGTGAAGACCTAGATTTCCACCCATCTAGACTTCAAGATTCAGGCTTCTGCTCACTGGGCATTCATGAATTCCTGTTTAACTGTGGTCTACATATGAGGTGACACATACTGTATATCAAACTGCATCATCCATCAACATGTGTGAGGTCAGAGAAGATGCAAATGAAAAAAGGCAAATGTTGTTGACCTTCATAAATCGGCAATGGCTATAAAAATACAAATAAATAAAAGTCTGAAAATACTCATATCTATTATTACTCATATCTATATTATTATTATTACTAATTCAGACGTTTAAAATGGAGCTGTGATTAACCTTCCTCCAAGAGGACCCAAGTGTATTTTGCCCCCACACACAGATGGTAAGAGAGGCTAGGTTTTGCAGAAGCTGATTGCATCTTGGAGTCACCAAGTCTCCAAAACTACAACTGGATGCCACGTACATGCCAACATGCTATTTGGAAGGCTTGTCAGAAGAAAGCCTCGACTGTCATCAAATCACAAATAAGTCTGGAGTACAAAACGTCACTGGAGCTTTGAGGGGGCTCTGTCTCGTGAAATTGGTGGTTTTTTAATTGTCAGTAATCTGATCTGTGTGTTTTCAAGGCTAACATTATTTCAAATAATTATTTGACCCAGGTCTGCATATTGTATACATTCTGTCCCAAGGAAGATCTGCTGGCTGTGTTTCAGAAGTCAGGTACATGTGAGTAATTTCCTAATATCTTGGTTTGAGGATAGAAGAATCACTGAAGTCTTTTTACTTGGTTTCAAAGCGAGGTTCTGAGGAGTTTTGTTATGGAGGTGTTCTCCAGAGGAAACTGGTCTTTTGTTAGACTGTGGACCATTTGGTGGGCCCCCAAGGCAAGGTCCTCTCCATAGATATATAACCATAGATGAGACATTATGTCATAGTTAGTGGCACAATTTTTGAGAGACCATACCCAGGTAAGATGGCCAGTAACCATGGTTTTATATCTATGAGCCAATCATCAGCTATCTGGCTTCAGAGACCCAATTATGACATCACAGTGGGTTAAAAAGTACATGACACTTTTGCCATAGAAATTGTTCCTATTATAGCTGTACCCAGATAAGATGGCTGCCAAATTACTAAATTACTATTACATTGCTGATATGTCATATCTATGGTTCTATATCTATGGTCCTCTCCAGGACAGACAAGGTGACCTTTGACTTTAGAGGACCTTTCTTCTACATAGCTCAGTCAAGTGAACTTTCCCCCACTTGCATAATATGGCATGTGTGTGTGTGTGTATGTGTACATGTGTGGTGTGGTCTGATGTGTTTGTTTTGAAAGCACAACCAAGCGGACACCTCGATTCCCATGGATTTGTAATAGTATTCAATGCTTAACTATCTGAGTGTCCTCCCGCAAAATGGGGGCAGAGAGGGATCCATCTCACCATTAATTTGGGCATAACAAGCACGGTCTTCAGAGCAGAATATTTATCATGTCAGAACGATAGCCTGTGCTGTCAAAAACGTGACGTGTGACATGTCACTGAGAACGGCACGGCACGTCTGTACCTTTTTGTCTTTGCTTTTCTTTGTCTGCATGGTTTCAGTATAAGAGACACCCTGGGTGTCATGGTTTTTAACCCTTTTCCCTATGCGGTCGTTTTCCTTGGTGGCCACGCGAGGGCGCTGCCCTTTTGGTGGATGCTTGTTCCGCCCTGCTTGGATTGCGGAGCTTCTGTTAGCGTCCACACCTGTGCGTGGTCACCTTGAGAGATATTTAAGCCTCCCGTTTCCTTCGTTCGGGGCTTCGAGATTGATTGTTTGTTGTTTGTAATGTGGTGTGTTGTTTGGCATTATTTGTGCTGTTTTGTGTGTGGTTTATTTAGCCCTTTTAAAGTTTTAAGCCAGTATGTTTATCTAGTGTTTTAAGGAGACCGTTTTGCTCCGTTGTGCTTTGTTGGAGTTTTGCGGGACTTGGCTTTGTGCTATGAGCTTTCAGGTTAAATTCCTGTTTTGTGTGCTCATTTCAGTCGCCGCTTTCTGGTCTGTCCTTTGTTTGTCGTTTTGCCTAGATCGTTCGCCCTTTTCTGTCTCTTTCTCCTCTCTCTGTCTGCTGTCTTTCGTGAAAGCAAGAGGAGTCTGTTTATTAAGAGACAGGGTGTTTTATCATACTGACTTTAGGGCTCTATTTATTCTTAGAGGCAGGGCGTGTATTTTTGTTTGAGCTTGCACTACTCTGATAGCCGATAATTCCGGTGCAGCTGTCCTTTCGTCCTTCTGTGCCTTTCTCCGTATATGGAGTTTTGGGCGATTTTGTTTGGAACTGTAGTTCTGTTCGCCCTTCGGTACATGTCTTCTCATAGGGAGACCGGGCGATGTTGTGGACATGTTTGCGTGTGACTGCGAGTCTCAATTTAGCCTTGGAACATTAATTATTGGTTCCTTCGCCTCGTTACATTTCCCCTTACTGAGAGGCTAGGGTGTGTGTTTTCTAGTTAAGCTTGCATTAGTCTTTCTGCTAGTAAAGTTATGGGACGACGGTGCTCCGTCGGCTCGCCTGTAAAATGTTTCTCCCTCCTGGGAGATCGGGCGTTTACCCCTTTATGTTCTGCATGTGACTGCGAGCTTATGGAAGTAGCCACGGAACGTTATATCTGTTGCTTCGCCTCCTCCTTACATTCCTCTTTACCAAGAGGCAGGGCTTTTATTTTCTATCAAACTCGTTTTGGTCTTTTAGCCGGTAATTGTCCGGTGCAGCCTGTCCTGTTCGTTCCTTTTGGTACCTGTCTCTGTACATGGAGTTTGACGATTTTGTTTGGAACTGTAGTTCCGTTTCGTCTTTCGGTACATGTCTTCCTATAGGGAAGATTGGGCGATGTTGTGGACATGTTTTTGTGTGACTGCGAGTCTGAGAGTAGCCCTGGAACGTTAGATCTGTTTCTTTCGCCTCCTCATATACAGTCGTATCATTTTGCAGTGTTTGTTGACTGTTCTTATTTGTGCCTTTACGCTACTCGCCCGTTCTTATGTGTCTCGTTACTGAGACAGGGCGCGTATTATTTCTGGCTATTCAGAGACCTGTCCTTGCGCTTCTACTTATTGGGGTGTGACAGTGAGCCGGTTGGTAGCATCTGTAGGCGTGTTTGTTGTATTGTCTCCTCCCTTAACTGCGGGGTTTCCCGCCTTAGTGGTCTTAGGGCTTAAAGAATCCCCTTGCTGTGTTTGGCTCCTCCTACCTCACACGTCACGCCCCATTACACTGAGCAGTCATTCTGGGTTAAGTATTGATTAGTGTTAAGTATTGATTAGCTGGTTCTCTAATAATCTCTGACTCAGAATTATTATATATTCTATATATTGAAATTAAGTCCAGGGACTCTGCAATGAACTGCTGGGTCATTCTGTCAGGACAACTCACATATTCAAATTACGTGCTTTAATGAATGTGCTGCATAATTATTTTGGTTTGGCGCTGAATGGATCTGCTTTAGATACAAACAACAGGTGGAAGCTGGGGTGGTGGAGGGTGATAGCAAATGAACACTGAAGCCGCAAAGCAAACAAAAGGCAGTGTAGCAGTGAGCAGCACAGGGAGGACTGATTCTTGGTTTAAAAAAGGTGCTCCATTAGAGGTGTGTGCGCGTGATTGGTTTAAAAGGGCTCTCCATTAGAGGTGTGTGCGCGTGATTGGTTTAAAAGGGCTCTCCATTAGAGGTGTGTGCGCGTGATTGGTTTAAAAGGGCTCTCCATTAGAGGTGTGTGCATATGATTGGTTTAAAAGGGCGCTCCATTCGAGGTGTGTACATGTGATTGGTTTAAAAGGGCGCTCCATTAGAGGTGTGTGCATGTAATTGGTTTAAAAGGGCGCTCCATTAGAGGTGTGTGCATATGATTGGTTTAAAAGGGCGCTCCATTCGAGGTGTGTACATGTGATTGGTTTAAAAGGGCTCTCCATTAGAGGTGTGTGCATGTAATTGGTTTAAAAGGGCACTCCATTAGAGGTGTGTGCGCGTGATTGGTTTAAAAGGGCTCTCCATTAGAGGTGTGTGCGCGTGATTGGTTTAAAAGGGCTCTCCATTAGAGGTGTGTGCGCGTGATTGGTTTAAAAGGGCTCTCCATTAGAGGTGTGTGCATATGATTGGTTTAAAAGGGCGCTCCATTCGAGGTGTGTACATGTGATTGGTTTAAAAGGGCGCTCCATTAGAGGTGTGTGCATGTGATTGGTTTAAAAGGGCGCTCCATTAGAGGTGTGTGCATGTAATTGGTTTAAAAGGGCGCTCCATTAGAGGTGTGTGCATATGATTGGTTTAAAAGGGCGCTCCATTCGAGGTGTGTACATGTGATTCGTTTAAAAGGGCTCTCCATTAGAGGTGTGTGCATATGATTGGTTTAAAAGGGCGCTCCATTCAAGGTGTGTACATGTGATTCATTTAAAAGGGCGCTCCATTAGAGGTGTGTGCATGTGATTGGTTTAAAAGGGCTCTCCATTAGAGGTGTGTGCATATGATTGGTTTAAAAGGGCGCTCCATTCGAGGTGTGTACATGTGATTGGTTTAAAAGGGCTCTCCATTAGAGGTGTGTGCATGTGATTGGTTTAAAAGGGCTCCCCATTAGAGGTGTGTGTGCGTGATTGGTTTAAAAGGGCACTCCATTAGAGGTGTGTGCGCGTGATTGGTTTAAAAGGGCTCCCCATTAGAGGTGTGTGCGCGTGATTGGTTTAAAAGGGCTCCCCATTAGAGGTGTGCGCGCGTGATTGGTTGACTATGAGATGCATGGTTGTTACCCGACAGAACTTGCTACGCACACTTGATCGTTCGCGATGCTCATTTTGCACACACAAAAAACCGTAGTCACACGGTCCTCACTTTATGCCATGCAATACTTGGAAACATTGATTTTACGATTGGCAGAGGGACATGACCTCAATATCAAAACCTTGAAAGAAAAAGTATGCTGACATGCTGGTTATGTGTGTTGAACTTTACCCACGTGGACATCATAATGTGTCCTGGAGCTTTCAGTGAGAAATGCAATCACTACGGTATAGGCCTACATCATTGACTCGTCTGCACAATAAACTGATTGTTTTATTTTTATGAACAGATAAACAGATGTTTTATGATATTTGTTGTGGGACAATTCAGTAATCGCCTCCTATGCATCCCAGATGGTATTTCACACAAAAACACGCAAAACCAATTTCTGTCCAGAATAATTTCTCAAATCGCCGCACGTGAGGTGGACAGTCCAACTGATCTCTGTACCAGCATGCAATGCACCGGCCAGTGTAACTCCATACATGTGGCTTACAGAAAATCCAAACTGACCAGGGGCCTGTTCCAGAAAGCAGGATTACTGAGTTAGCGGTATGACTGCATGGAGTAAAACCTGGAACAGCTCTTTTTACTTCAGTCCATGTTCCAGATCGGGGGGTTCCTGGTTTTAGTCAGTGCAGTTATCCAGCTAACTCAGTAACCCTGCTTTCTGGAACAGGCCCCAGGGCCCCCGTTTCCCAAAAGCATCTTTGAGTTAAGATAATCTTAGAGTGTTTTGTGTTTGCACTTCGTTAATTTTATGATTAAAATGATTAAAATTTACTGACATTACATAAAAAAGATAATAGAAATAGAGGGAGAAAGACAAAAAAATGACAAAAAAAAAATAAACAAACGATTGATTGATTGAGTATATTCGACAATTAAAAAATATAATGCTGCACTGCAGTCGTTACATACATTTAAAATCATTGAGGATAAAAACACAATAAAGCCAATATGGCTTATTTCCATTGTGGTTTGTGGTCCTCTTACAGAGTAAAAATATCGTAATATCGAAACAAAATAGCCTAAGATGATCTTTATCTAAGATCGTTTCGGGAAACAGGGGCGAGTGCAATCCAAACCGTCCGTCTATCTTTTGGTCTCTGAAAATTTTTTTAACTAAAACCAAATTCTCGGTACTGCTGGTGTTACTTCATTGTACATACAGGCGGCTTTGGCAGCCTTCCAGATCAGTTTGAATAGGGTCAGGACTCTCTCCCTTTTTTCATCTGTTTAAACAAAGGGCGAGCCTCCGTAAAAATTCTGAGTCAGCAAACTTTTATTTTATGTGCCATTAACTGTGGAAGCGTCCCATTATATAAGAAACTGCTCCTTTGTTCCCATTATTAATAGCTAATACCTAAGAGGATCATTGCCATTATACATTCATATATTTGGAATATGCAGATCTGTAATAGACTATGAAAACAACTAATTGCATAATAATTAATTTGGCATGCAATTCATTCAGTATATTGATATACAGTGCACTCCAAACGTGTTAGGACAGTGACACATTTTTCTGTTGTTTTGGCTCTGTACTCCAGCACATTGTGTTTGAAATGGAACAGTGACTATGAGGTTAAGTACAGACTTTCAGCTTTAATTAATTTTTTTACATCCATATCGGGTGAACCGTGTAGCAATTGTAACCATTTTACACATACCCCCCCCAAAAAAATTTTTTTTAATATAAATTTAAATAAAGTCATCAATATATCCTTTGCATGCCATGACTTATATTTCCATTGAGTTCAATAGGAAAATGAGTCAGGAGAAACAACCCTTAAAGTGATCCATCCATATCTACTGCCTATCTGGCAGCAGAGTGATGGTTTGAGGCTCGTTTGATACCTGAGACCCTTGATGACTTACAGCCATTTGGCCTACCATGTGTTCCACACTATTCCCGTGTAATTTACAGCTTAATCTAGTCCCACCCCCAAATTCACAGAGAATGCAATGTCAATATGTGACTTTTATTCTTCATGGTATGCATAGCTATTTTTAAAATACTGTGGCTTAAGAGGGTAAATAATCCTTCTAAACACGAAAAGCGTAATTTAATAACAGATTGCTAAAATTCTGGGATTGCAATTGCGGTTGCACCGAAAACCACCACATAGGACAATGGTCCCCCAGGACCGAGTTTGAGAACCACTGGCCTATGTTATTGTAATTATGAATAATAACGACATTATTTCATAGGTTCCTGCCATTTATTGTATTTGTTTGCAGTTTTAATGATATTTAAATCATCTGAGTGCTTCATACAGTGTGCGCACAAAAGGATATATTATCTGATCCCATAAGTGTAGGTTTCATTTCAACTTTGGGGGACAGACTGCTGGATCACCTATCTCGCGTAGTCAAATGTCAAGTCTAACAATCATACTAGCGAGTCCAGCAATTATTCTGATTCATATGACAATATCGGGAATGGCATGTTTCCCCGTCTTCCCCCAAACCTTTACGGATCACGGTGCGTAAAGATCACAGAACCCGCGAATCGCTGATCCATGCAAGGAAGCGCGTCTATAGGATGGCGGGGATTAGGCTATTCAAGTATTATTAAGGTAGTTTGACAGCAGCTGAGTATCTGGTTGGATTTGCTGTTTATAAAAACTGCCGTTACTTCGAAATTTACAACAACCAAATCGATGGGAGTCAAATCCCGTCAGACTAAGTGAAATGAAACTTGAAGAAAATGCAGTTTCATCGGTGAAAGGTGTGTAATTGTGGGCCCTTGCGTCTTCAAAACAATTTAAAAATCAATTGTAAGAATTACACGGTTGAAACAATTACGATTGCGAATAATGTTATTTGTCCTGTGTTCAGCTAGTACGGTGCCGTGGAGCTAAATTACATTACCATGTCTGTTGTAAAGCCATAAACCTTGAGCAGCGGCATTCTGTTGAAAGGCGATGCCTGTGCCATGTATTTTCAAAACGATCTGAAAAGTTGATCTTTTCCCACTCCACGTGTGCACCTCTGTGGGTTGGCCGCCCTTCTTTCCTCTGATTGGACACACCTTCTTCTTAATTCACGCCCATTTCTCGCCATCCTCGCTGTTGGGCGGAGTAAATTGGAAGACGCCCTGCTATTGGCCGAATATGATCAATTAGCGCATGTAGTGTCAGGAGTGTCAGAAGACGACTAGATTGGAGCATTATAAATACTGTACAGGGAACACTCATACAACATGAATCTTGCCGATTGTGTACTAGGTATTAGCCTACTGAAATATGCTACAGCAAGCTCTTAGAGTTTCAGGGCGAAGTGCGTCGCCTCTGATAAAGTGGGTGGAGAAGTGGCTTGAAAGCGCGGCTTCCCCGAAGCGCGGCGAGACGCATCAGGCGAAAAGTCTGGCGGAGATGCCCGGACCCTCCGTGTGCGGTTTCGCTTGGGACCTTTTCGCCAAACGGGGGTTATCCCGCCTGCACGAACTTCAGGTAGGAGCGTTGCAAAGAACATAGCGGTGAGATTTGTTAAAGCGATTTCTGCTTCTTCGTTTTTGTGACCCTTAATTACATTTCAATATCATAGCCTATATACATAGTTTAGAAAGGCAAGTCACTGGAATTGAATTATAGAGTGCCAACAAATGCAGTTAGCTAGCTTTTGGGAATGTAGACAAGTCAAGTTTTTTTTTAAAGAGGATTTGTTCTGACAAGAAGTGATGTAACAGCTGTGCGCTTGCAGAGGTTTTTCTTTTTTGTTTGTTTTGCTGTTTTAGCAGTTATTGCATCTTGGGGATTCCCTTCTGCTCATGTTCGTGTGTTTTCCCGGCTTTGTCGTCCTTCTCATTTTTCACAAATCATTTAGCCAAGTGCACACTCTGGAGATGATGCTCTGGAAGGCACTGTTACGGGTCTCCCTCTTACGTGTTACATTTATTATCTCATTTATGATTAATAACTAATAGGAATTACTGAAGCTTAAAATGTGAAATTTTCCAGCATTGGACATAATAATAGTGTTTAAAGTTACTTACAAGGACATTCCTCATGAATACACTCAAAGATATGCGGTCCCTAAAGAACATTGATCTCCTCCCATCATTTAGAGGAGGACATGGTGTCCCCCGGCGTTTATTTTCCAGGGGTGTCAGCCGTGAATACCCTGGAGATTAAGTGAGGGCAGGGTTCGAGTCATTGGAAGTGATTAATGTGCAAGCAGTAACCCCCCACATGCGGGTCAGATTAAGATTGTGAAATACTCTTCCTTACACACACACAGTCACACACACAGTTACAGTGATGTAATTAAGAACATAAGATTGGACTGATATTGCTTCCTGTTTGTGTTTGATTTTGTATTTGTGTTTGTAAGTGTGGGGAGAATCGCGGTTCATCCTGGGAATGATTCTTCCGCAGTTGGAGGGCCGTAAGCGGTACGGGCCGATGTGGAAGGCCCGTTTCGGGCCCATCCTGACGGTGCACGTTGCAGACCCAGCGCTGATCGAGCAGGTCCTCCGGCAGGAGGGGCAGCACCCCATGCGCTCCGACCTCTCCTCCTGGAAGGATTACCGCCAGCTCCGCGGACACGGCTACGGACTGCTCACATCGTGAGTGCCTGTCCCCCAAAGAAATCACCCCTGTGTGTGTGTGTCACACAAACATTCTCAGTCACATCCTGTAAGTGCCAGCCTTACACAAAAATACACACGTTCAGTGCGTCCCCACATTGCACTTTTACACGTTTTGCACTTCCCCACTTACCTGCACAAAACATTCACACTTCCTCACTGCCACTGCTTACTGCACCCTCCTCGTTCATACCTCCCACACACACCTGGGCCCAGAGGTGAACAATCCAGGGGTCAGGGACTAAAAGTCCTGCCATGTTTTTTCTTTCACCCATGAACTCAGGCCAGCTGATTTCACTGATTACTTATTCCTCCCAGCTGAAGAATTTTGCTAATTGGCAAATCCAGGTGATTGGAAAAAAATACTGGGGAGGACTTTTACTTTGTGATTGAACTTTGTCCAACTCTGCCTAATGTCAGACACTCTCTGTCTCTCAATTCAATTCAATTGGGCTTTATTATCAGGGCAGTTTTCCCAAAGCATAATGACATAATACGACATATAGAATAAGTAACTATGGCATAGCAGTTAGCGTGCTTGGATGAACAAAATTAATAGTAATTATGTGAAAGCGGGATTTGTGATTTCTCCGCCTGTCTCTGCACAGCGAGGGGGAGGACTGGCAGACGGTGCGTAGTCTCCTGGCGAAGCACATGCTGCGGCCTCGCGCGGTGGAGGCGTACGACGGCGCCCTGAACGGCGTGGTGTCCGACCTCCTGGCCAAGCTGCACCTGCGATGCCGGGAGAGTCCGCACGGCGTCGTCACCGACATCGCCGCCGAGCTGTACCGCTTCGGCCTGGAGGGTGAGCCGTCGCGCCCCCTGCCCGCGGTACCTCTCGTCTTTGGGCCCGTATCCCTGGGATACGCATTGTTTATGGTATTGGAAGCCTCACCAGGAGGTGGTACAACAGATACATTTTTAGGAGTTTTAAAAAAATGCATTGGGCACATTGCAAATAAATACAAACAAATAAGTGTCATGATAAAAACAACACTGACACCATTGATTGGATGTAACTGACGCATCATTCTCAGACCAACCAACCCTACAACCTTGTTCAGAACTACTGCTCTGCTCAAGCTACCATGGAGTTTTTCCTTGCCGCTGTTGCCTTTGGCTTGCTCTTGCGGGGGTTTAGGCCTGGGTTTTCTGTGAAGCGTATTGTGACAATTGTTTGTGAAATGCACTATATAAATAAATTTTGATTTGATTTACACCATAGCTGTTGATTTGTCCAATCGGGTTAATAACCTGGGAAATCTGCAACAGTAGTTGAACTGGAGTACTTTTGAGGGGCGCTAACCAATCAGCTTTCTTTCTGCAGGGATTTCGTCAGTGCTGTTCGAGTCACGGATTGGCTGCCTGGATGCGCAGGTCCCTCCGGAGACCGAGCGCTTCATCCAGTCGATAAACACCATGTTTGTCATGACCCTGCTCACCATGGCCATGCCTGGCTGGCTCCACCGTGTCTTCAGCAAACCCTGGGACACATTCTGCCAGTGCTGGGACTACATGTTCCAATTCGGTGAGGCCCTACTGGCATTACCGGCCCGTCTCTCTGCTCTGGGCCACTTTCACACAGCACCACGGGTAACAGAATGAGCCGTGCCGTTCGCACCCAGTATTGGATTGCTGTTGATGTGAGACCTGACCCCAATTGGAGACATGAGATTCATAAGGATAATGTCAGATGTCTCCCTCTCTCTCTCACTACCTCTCTCTCTCTCTCTCTCTCTCTCTCTCTCTAGCAAAGGGCCACATAGACCAGCGTCTGCGGGAGGAGGCAGAAAGGCTGGCACGGGGAGAGGAAGTGGAGGGCCGGTATCTCACCTACTTCCTGTCGCAGCAAGGCCTGCCGTTGAAGACAGTGTACAGCAACGTGACGGAGCTCCTGCTAGCCGGGGTGGATACGGTGAGGGCCGCAGTTTGTTACCTCAGTATCTCGTTTTCTGGGCACCATTATCACCATGCCCTCTGTCACAGTGGAGCTGCTGGCTCCAGGCATTATCACATGCCCTCTGTCACAGTGGAGCTGCTGGCTCCAGGCATTATCACATGCCCTCTGTCACAGTGGAGCTGCTAGCTCCAGGCATTATCACATGCCCTCTGTCACAGTGGAGCTGCTGGCTCCAGGCATTATCACATGCCCTCTGTCACAGTGGAGCTGCTGGCTCCAGGCATTATCACATGCCCTCTGTCACAGTGGAGCTGCTAGCTCCGGGCATTATCACATGCCCTCTGTCACAGTGGAGCTGCTGGCTCCAGGCATTATCACATGCCCTCTGTCACAGTGGAGCTGCTGGCTCCAGGCATTATCACATGCCCTCTGTCACAGTGGAGCTGCTAGCTCCGGGCATTATCACATGCCCTCTGTCACAGTGGAGCTGCTAGCTCCAGGCATTATCACATGCCCTCCGTCACAGTGGAGCTGCTGGCTCCAGGCATTATCACATGCCCTCTGTCACAGTGGAGCTGCTGGCTCCAGGCATTATCACATGCCCTCTGTCAAAATCCCAAATGCTACAATTTAATTCAAACCAACCATGGAAATCAAAAGGGAGCCTACGTTTCACAGTAACAGGGGGTGATATGTAGCAGCACTGACTATAAGTACATTACGTAACATTACATTAATTTCAGACGCTTTTATCCAAAGCGACGTACAATAAGTGCATACTGAAGGTCATTGAAGCAACTACTAACAGGTCAGATAAAGCATGCTTCTATCAAAACATAGTAGCTATCCATAGACATGAACATTGAGTATACAGTGGGGTGCAGAAATGTGGGCACCCCTGGTCAAAATGCCTTTTACAATTAATATCTTAAGTGAACAGAAGCTAACCTGACCTCTAAATGGTACAAAGTTAAACATGACACATTTCTTCAAATTTTAAAGCAAGATGCCTTTTTATTTAAAAAATTTACAGTTTCAAAATAAAAAAAAGAAGGAAAAAGGCCCTGTGCAAAGGTTTGGGAACCCTTAGGTGCCCTAACATACGTGGTACTGTCCGATGGGTGTCGTCATGACGCCAGTTGTGCGCACACACACAACGGAATTGAACCGCCATTTTTAAATCCCTGCTAGCTCACTGATAACTTGTTACACTGCAAAGCATTCAACAGAAAGATATAAGCTAAGACACATCAGGAAAAAAAAGACACTAAACTCCAGGTCTGTCATGTTTGTTGTTGATGTCAGTGGTAGTAACATTGTTGCTATAGCTACATCCAAGCGTTGCTCTCTTAGACTACAGCTACTGACCTTTTAAGTGGAAAATTAAAGGGTACTGAGTCTGTACTGTACCTCGGCCGTTTTAATGTGGACCAGTACGGGTCCAGTACGGTACACTTGACCAGTGGAAAAGAGATAACGGTAAGCTATGGCTGAGTCTTAAGTCATGATAAACTAGAAAATCACAAAAACAAGAATTAAGGCACAGGATACAAGCAAAAAACAAGAAACAAGTGCTGATATGACAACGGTGCTAGATTGGCGGTACATAATGGAATATAACTTGCTGTTGCTGTGGAAGCCCTGTTGTGTTGTGTAAATTTACCGTTCCCCTCCCCTGTGGTCTCAGATCTCCGGCACCATGTCGTGGTCGCTGTACGAGCTCTCCAGACACCAGGGGGTGCAGGCGGCCCTGCGGGACGAGGTTCTTGGGGTCCTGAAAGGCCGGCAGGTCCCTGGGGCAGCGGACGTGGCGCAGATGCCCCTCCTAAAAGCCGTGGTGAAGGAGGTGCTGAGGTGAGGCCGTCTTCGAGGTCTCCCCCTGAACCCCTATTCCCTTCCCTCTCGAGCCTCCTCTCCTCTTTCACACTGGTTTTTTATTTTATTTCTTCACATGGTGAGTAGTCGCTGTGTGGAATAGCTTGGCCGTCTTTCGGATGAGACGTTAAACCGAGGTCCTGACTTACTGTGGTCATTAAAGATCCCATGACACTTATCGTAAAGGGTAGGGGTTTCCCCGGCGTCCTGGCTAAATTCCCAACCTGGCTCTTTCAATCTGCCACCTAATCATCCACCAGTTTAATTGGCTAAAATCATTCTCTCCCTCTCCACCTCAGCTGATGTGTGGTGAGCATTCTGGTTCAAAATGGCTGCCGTGATGAAAAGGGCTCACGTAAACCTTTTGTTAGGCATGCCGACGTAACCAAACCGTTGCACTTATTAACAGTCTTTTTTGTAATCTCACAGTGTTCAGGAGTCCTTTTCATTTACTTGAAGTTTACGTTTCTCCTATGCACCCTGTGATTAGTCATTTTCAGGTGTGGGCATGGACATTTGAAACTTAAAATTATTAAAAATATTCTTTTCTTTTTTTTTTTTTTAATTGCTCATTGCCTAGATGCACAATTCAGAGGTGCTGTCATTGTAGAGCACTCATAGATTAGTGTAGTGATGACAGCTGATGACAGCGTGTCTGACACAGCGGTGCCGCCTGTAGCTTACGTGTTCACAGTGGGCTGTGCTCTCTGTTCCAGACTCTATCCAGTTATCCCCGGTAATGCCCGAGTCATTACTGACAGAGACATCCAGGTGGGGGGTTACCTCATTCCAAAAAGCGTGAGTTTCTCTTTTTCTGATTCTTCCTCATAGAAGGACGAGCGTGCACCATGACTACGTTAATCATGTAACATAGAATATGTGTGAAAATGCAACATCGTACCATAAAAGTGGCTTGGTTATAAATGCCACTGAAGTGAGAAGAACACAAAATCAATTGACTGGGAAGGGCCTGATAAAATATTTATGGTTTATTATCTGTGGTCTAAAGTCATTCAGGTGGATAATTTCTAATTCTCTCTCTCTCTCTCTCTCTCTCTCTCTCTCTCCTCTTCCCTTGCTTCAGACTCTCATTACTCTGTGCCATTACGCAACGTCCCGGGATGAGAAGATGTTCTCGAACCCGGACGAGTTCCTGCCCCAGCGCTGGCTGAAGCGTGACCAGGCGCACCACCCCTACGCCTCGGTGCCGTTTGGAGTGGGCAAGCGCAGCTGCATCGGGCGCCGGATAGCCGAGCTGGAGCTCTACTTGGCGCTGGCGCGAGTACGTAGCAATGCGCCGTACAGCACAGGGAAAGCCGCCTGAAACCTCGCTGCTGCCGGTGTAGCGGGTGCAGCTCGGCTAGTTCGCTAGCAAGCACAGCGACGTGCGGAAAAGCGAAGGCCTCGTAGCAGGTTACCGCGGCGACACTCTCTGGCGACGCAACCCTCAGGTTCAAAATAACGACGTTTCCCTTCACTATCGGCGATTTCGCTGTTAGCTGACTGGTAACGCGTTCGTCTTTGGAATCTTTGTACGAGTGAGAGGAGCGGGGTTCAGATCTCACCTTTGGCCGATCGAGCTTCTCCCTTTCACCCGTTACACTGGCTCGCATTTTCTCAAAGCAGGTCTCGAGTTCTTTGGCTCGCGGTTTGAATCTGTTTCCCTGTGCTCTGCCTCGTCAGATTCTGATCCATTTCGAAGTGAGGCCCGAGCCAGATGCCGTCGAGGTCCGCCCCATGACCAGGACCCTGCTGGTGCCGCAGACCGAGATCAACCTGCAGTTTATCAAACGTTGACCGGGGGGTTGACCGTGGTCATCAAAGGACAGTGCCAGCCGCCCAGGTGGAGAGCCAATGGTTATGCTGACCGCCTGGCTAGGAATCTAGCACACTACACCTGAAGAGCAGGCTGGGATAGCTGGTCATCCAGGTGGGCGGGGCTTCACCTCACCCTCTGCAAGTCGGAAGCACTTTCATTCTGCAGTGCATTGTGGGTCACCTGCGACCGTCATCAGAGGCCGCGCCCCTGGGTGCGTCCCAATAGTCGAAAAATGCACCCTCCCCTTCCTCCACTACCACCTCCTCTACTCCGTGCCCCGGAAACGGATCTCTGTGTTTTAATCTAATGTTGCTGATTGCATCTTAATTACGTATAAATGGTTACATGTTAATTAATGTCTCGACGCAAACCGCAATGTCAGGTACATTGTATACTGTACGTGCAAATACTTGTACTCAAAACATTCAGGCAGTTCTGCATATTTCCCGGGTAGGAGAGGAGTGGTAGTGGGGGAGTGGAGGAAAGGAGGTGGGTGAGTGGAGGAAGGGAGGTGGGTGAGTGGAGAATATTGGGACGGCGCACCCCGAGTGTCGAGGGGATGGTGACTGTGACCTCGAGGAAACAATGAACCAGTAAAAACACCCAGACTGACAAAATGGAGAATGGGGTTTTCTAAATCATCAACAGTGTGCCAGAACTTTTAAAGGACAATCTTGTTTAAAGTTCTCATGCTTGTATTTATGGATGTATGCATTTATGATGAGACTAAGTCTAGTGTGGTATTTCCAGTGCAGAACTTTTTTTCTTTTCTATGCTGTTTATGTATTTTGCTACTATTTACGGTTGGTGGAAAGACAGAGCTGTCAAATGTTAAAACTGGCTGAAACAAGCCAAATGTTTTAAATGACTTGAGCACCATCTTTTAAACCAGCAAATTCTGAAGGTTCTCAAAATGATATCCTACTGTTACAAAATGTTTATAAAGTATTTGTTATATTGACTAAAGTGTGTGTGTGTGTGTTTGTGTGTGTGCGTGCGTGCGTGTGCGTGCATACATGTGTCTATGTTCTTCCCTTCCCTTTAATAAAATATTCAAATTCAAACTCCCCGTGGTTGTGTGTTTTTTAGGGAGGCTGATGTAAGCCAGCTTCAACCTGGTGTTCATTTTCTAAATCAAACATATGAGCTGAAAATGAGAGAGCAGCCCCAGAGCCTTCTGGGACAAGTGCTTGGGAGGGCAGGTGGTGGACTTGGCCTAAGACTCCAGCTGACAGTTTGGGTGACCACCTACCCTCTTTCCCATTTCAGCTCCTGCCCAGACCCACATCAATTTACCACAGTGGGGTGTAGTTACGCCTGTGAGACTGTGGTCCGTGGAAAGTGCTGGCTGTAGCCAGTACGTCATGTGCCCTGGTTTACATGCGCTCAGACCTTCTGACTTTAACAACCACTGCAATGTAGGCTACCATCCTTAATTCAAACCTTCATTTGCCAGAGGCCTTTAATCCATTATTTTACAGTTAACATTCTGATCAGTTCTCAGACTGTAGCTGGAGTGCTTGTTAATCATTGTGTGGCTTATTCCCTAAATCATTAAAGCCTCGGACACACATAGGCTAGTCATATGCAGACTAAGAATATTTCATAAAGGTCAATGTGATATCTTGTCATATAATCATATTTACTCGTGGAAATAAGACTATAGAATAATGTTATATCTGGATAGGCCTAAAGTTCTTCATTAGTGTTAATTTGATGTCGAGTTAGCCTCTGACTGGACTATAAAAGGTGCTGCTTGCATTTTATCAGGGGGCTGCTCTAGCCTATATTTAATACAGATTTGTAAATCAGAATGTGTCCAGCTAACGTTGTAATGATTTATTTTTTTCATATGCCTTGAGAATGAGGGCAAAACTGAGGCGGGTGCTGGACTTTAGCATGTGACAGCAGCACGGTGTCTGCGTGTCCTGACTCAGGGATCAGACTGTTATTTTGTAAACAGAACACGGTGCACATGACACGGCGTTACGGGATGGATATGCTGTTCGATGCAAAGGAGGAGGGGGGGGGGGAGAGGGTGATCCGAGGCTCCCTTCGCGAAGACGGCCAAATGGCACGCCGGCCGACAATTCAAGGGTCATTCTGGCATGTTTAGCAAGCCGAGGCCTACGTTCCCTCTCCCGGCCAGCAGGACAAAACACAACTGTCACACAGTGTAGGAGATGTAGATGAACAATTGAAACCAATCTGTCTGTGGTAAGCTGGTCCCTATCTTGAGATTTTGTTTTGTCCCAAGCAAATGCAAGACATGTAAGATATTGTAGCGTCTACACATGTAAGATATTGAATAGAACTATGAGATTTAAATTAGCTGCCTAGCCTATGTGCAGTGGTTATAGGCTACATAGGCTAGGCTAGCTACTGTATGTAGGCTATACACATATGTCTAGGCTATAAGTAAAAAAAATAATAGCCTACCCTAGGCTACTCAAAATTGGAATCAACTGGTTTGGACAGGGGCAAATTTGAAACTTCTTCATGCCTCACGCCATCTGCTGGTAATAACAAATGCCGGTAACTATTTCGTAGTTACACAGTCGGCTAACATTTATAAGTATTTACCTTTTAGGGTCGTTTTAACGCACTTGTTCCTAGTTTGAAAATGCACTAAAGTAGCTATGTCGCTCTGGATAAGAGCGTCTGCCAAATGACTATAATGTAGCTAATGTAGGCTAATGTTATCCAAATTCCGGCCCCTATCGCTTAGAAAGTGATTCACAGCTTCATTACAAAATATAGAATTCAGAATTCACCTATTTCACAATAATCTAGCCTAGGCTACTTCATAAGAAATGATGATTTATCTACATTATGATTTCTTCATTTTCGGCGAACTCGCGTTAGTGTAGCCTAAATTAAAGCAGGAAGAGACATGTTTTCAGATGACGTCATCAACATGTAACTCCCAACATCCTCGTAGTGACAAATGTGCCTGCTGCCAGCATGGAGGTATAAGAAGAATTCGGGCCAGGCTATGCGAATCGTTTGGTGGAAGAAATTTTAAAAAGCAAATTCGCCTGCATTGCACGGGGGCAAAGTTTTTTTTTTTTGTTGACAATTCGCAATAGGCTACTGTATTTCTGCGACACCACGCAATAGCCACAATTGTGAAGAGAACGTGTAACTATAACTGCTAACTAAACGTTAACTGTATATAACGTTAGCTAACGTTATATGCTACAGCTTATTTTTAGGCAGTTAGCGATAGCTTCGACTTGCTAAACTGCATTGCTTCACATTTGGACGTTCGTGAAACCTTTAAGTCGATCTGTTCTGACGATGAATTTCGATGACGAACAAGCGGGGTATCCCTTTCATGTGGATGACGAGTTGTTTGCGGATACGTTCTCCGAAGAGAGCATTTACAGATTCGGCAGCGAGGAGTTAAAGATCAGCCAGGTTTTCAGCGCTAATCTCGGTGTGGCTGCGCCCGTGTGGGACGCTGTGAGTGTACCAGATTTCTTGACTATATGAAATGTTTGTACTACGAACTGTTACATTTAAGCATTTTGTGACTATCGTGCACAATACATTTTTATTAAACCATAAAGTTGTAGCAACATTTACTAAATAGAGCCATGTATGCCCTTACTACAGCTAATCTATTATTTATTTGTATGTGTACATCTGATAGGCACTTTACCTGTGTCGGTACTTTGACCAACTCGACCTGAAGGGAAAGCGAGTCATTGAGTTGGGTGCTGGCACTGGCATTGTTGGCATTTTGGCCGCACGGTTAGGTGAGTTGAAGCTTTCAGTTCCGCTTCTGTCCAGCAGAGGCCACCACCGTTGCGTGAGACGAAGGCGACAACGTCTGCAAGTTTCATAAAGCAACTTTGAAAACACTTTTGCTTCTTTTTTTGATATAACTATTATTAGGTCGGTACGTTTGTTTATGTGTCTCAGTGTTTAATGTGCCTGTGATTTTATAATCGGATACCTTTGGTATCCGTGTTTAATTGTGCATGATAAACTCTGGAACAACTGGAATCTAACTCATTTACTTGGGTGGTGTCTTAATTTGGGCGGTGTCTTAATTTTTCCACATTCAGGAGCTGAAGTGACCTTGACTGACCTCCCCCATGCAGTTCCTCAGCTGCAGAAAAATGTCTCCACAAACATGCCCCTGTCAGGATGGCCCTGTGTAACACCCACTGTCCTCCCTCTCTCCTGGGGTCTGGATCAGGGAAAGTTCCCCACAGACTGGGATTTAGTCGTGGGTGCCGACATTGTGTACTTGTCAGAGACGTACCCTCTCTTGATGGACACCCTTACGCATCTGTGCCAGGAGGGGGCGACGGTGTACCTGTCGTCCAAGATGCGCAGGGAGCACAGGACGCCGGGCTTCTACGACGACATCCTGCCGCGCCGGTTCGACTCGCAGCTTTTGTGTTGCGATCCTGCCCAAAATATAAGCCTTTACCGTGCTACTCTGAGGGGAGAGGCACAGACACAATAAGAGAGACGTTCCAGCTCACAGACACTACAGTGTGACTCATTCGGGTAAAGTGTGTGGACGTTCCAGCTCACAGACACTACAGTGTGACTCATTCGGGTAAAGTGTGTGGACGTTCCAGCTCACAGACACTACAGTGTGACTCATTCGGGTAAAGTGTGTGGACGTTCCAGCTCACAGACACTACAGTGTGACTCATTCGGGTAAAGTGTGTGGACGTTCCAGCTCACAGACACTACAGTGTGACTCATTCGGGTAAAGTGTGTGGACGTTCCAGCTCACAGACACTACAGTGTGACTCATTCGGGTAAAGTGTGTGGACGTTCCAGCTCACAGACACTACAGTGTGACTCATTCGGGTAAAGTGTGTGGACGTTCCAGCTCACAGACACTACAGTGTGACTCATTCGGGTAAAGTGTGTACACAGAGGATTTTTTTAAATGTGAGTTGTGAGGCCTGACAAGCCCTTAGGGCTAGATAGCAATATTCTGTAGGCAGTGAGGTTCTGACAGTTTCGTGGTTTTTGTCCGTCATATTTTACTCCTTTACAGGCTTGATTTGTCAACTAATTGGACACTATTTCACTGATAAAGATGAAAACTGTAGTGATCAGTCCTTTGGCATCTTTAAAAAATATTTTGAGAAGTATGTTACAGGAATGCCATTTACATTTTTATAGTACAAGTTTTTGATAATTTTAAATGTAAAATCATTGAATGAAAAAGGAATTGATTAAACCGTATTATTGGTATTTCCAACTTGAGCACCCAAGTTTTGTTTTGTTGTACCAACCGTTTCTGCCCTCTTTCCTGACCTTTAATCTGTCTGGCCTGGCTTTGCTGATGGGCTCAATTCTGTTGAGAGAGAAAAGCCTGTTTGTTCCGCTGGAGAGTTCCAAAGAAAGGAAAACCAGCGCTTCCCTATCTACGTGCTTGAGCTCACCCAGCAAAACAACAGATTCCTATCTGTATCCCAATTCCACCCCCCCCCCCCCCCCCACCTCTCATCCCTGCCCCCTCAGGCCCACAAACACTCGGTACAACTAGTACTTCTGTGTTACGATTAGAGTGGCAACTATTTTAATCTCCATAGAGATGAGTAGGCTATACACTGCAAAACATGTCTTGTCTTAACAAATGTTTCAGTCTTGTAATGAGACTTAAAATCTTTTTTAAAAATCTCTTTAAAAAAAAAAAAATATATATATATACGTTACGACCCCGGCTCGAAGGGGCCACAACACAAACAATTTCGAACACAAAATGTGAATATGCTCACACAAAGCGTTAAAACCGGCTTTTAAAACGGAATCGCGCGGAAATTCAACCAGCAAATGAACGAACCAACCACAAGCTATAGAATGCTTAAAATACTTATGCTCTCTGGAAATGCGCAGTAGGTGTCTGCAATTTCCAATTTTTGGCTTGTTTTAAGTTACTTTTTGTGTGAAAATTGTGAAATTATCTTACCCCATTGGCAAATATTTTGTCTTATTTAGCAAAAAAATTACCGAAATAAGATTTTAAGTCTAAAAATAAGACTAAAATTCTTAAGATTGACTTATTTTTTGGCTTTTTTGACACATGATTTTGCTTCACTTGGGTCTGGACATGAGTAGGAATGACAGAAGATGTTGGGCCTTCTGCAGCAGGTCAAGGGAAGCGCTGAAATTATGTCATCCATCTATAAAATAAGCCAAAAATGCGACGACATGTAGCCAAAATTAAAATCTGGAGTGCTTTCAGCTACACTTGCTTTGGGAAATGTTGCCAAATAGCAAGACCCAACTGTTAGCATCTAAAAACAACAGACCAATTAATTAGGACATAACACAAATGTGACTGATCAGAAAAGAGTCAAGCTTGACTGTTTTAATTCAAAATGTTTTTGTTCAACTGTAATTTTAGGGAGGGAGAACAAAAATGCCTGCTGGCTTTTCAACCCCCAAAAAGAGGAGTGACCTTCTGTAACAGTTCTGCCAGTTTGGGGAAAATAACTACAAACCTGGCAACCCTGTTCTGAAGCCTCACTTCTCGGGTGCGAGACGCAGCCCTCATGATCCGAGTTCATCTTCCCACCCCGCCCCTCTCCCGCCTTGTCTCTGACCACGCAGCGTGATATCCGCCGCAGAGTAAAGGCATCGCGGACGGACTTTGCGTCTCCAAACAAAAGGCCGCACAAAAGTGCCGACTATGCACTGGAGACCCGCTCTTGGCTTTTTAAACTGCTGCGTTACATTTAGGGAGTGAATATGTGTTTGGAAAGACACTGTGCATGAAAGCTTGTGCAGCCCAATGGTGAGGGCTGTTTACACTGCCCCGTCCGTCACGGCAGGGAGGTGCCGGGTGGCAGCCGCAGCAGGACAGTGATCTCTCTGAACTTAATTAAAGAATTCTCCTGCACTGTTTTGATAGGTAATTCAGGATTGAGAAGGGAGGCTTCTACCAGTGACAAAGGCCTGGGTGGGGAGGGGCGGGGCGGGAGGGGGGCAGGGCGTGCTAAAGGATGGGGGGGTTTGAAAAGCTGCCTCTTTCTAAAACAAACCGGTGTCCAGTGCATTTGGATAGCGCCATCGCCCAGCGAGCAGGGACACACGTAGCCATCCAGACCTGCTTGCAGCCCAGAGGTATGTGTGAGTCTCGGGGGGTGGGGGGTGGGGGGGGGGCTTGGCTGAAAGAATGTTAACCAACGCTCCCTCTCAGTAAAAGTTGTCTGCTTGTAGCATAGATATAGCAGTTTATTCAGGAAATCTTTAGCACAATGGATAGCTGTGGGATGATGATGATGATGATGATGATGATGATGGAGTGTTGTGTACTGCCCCCCCCCCCCCCCCTCCCCAAAAAAAAGACGGGGGTTGTATGTTCTTGGCTGTTTGATTAGACAAATTGTGAACTTTGTTTTAAAAGCAAAATTAATTGATTTGTTTTCCTGCCTAAGAAAACCAGACGTGTGTGTGTGTGTATATATATATATATATATATACAATTATATATAACGTGTGTATATATATATATATATACATGCAGCACCCAAGTAGTGTACATAATATTTTAGGATTCATTACATTTCTTTCAAAACAGAATACTGTGCCTATCAAATACTGTGCCTACCTTTTTGTCATGGCAACCCTGCATATCAGCATAAATTGTGGAGCTGCTCTTTTTTCTTAGTTGGGCCAATGCAAACCTGCCTTTTTTCCAGTGCTATATTTCACATGAAATAGACATTTTTCTCTTCAAATTTTTTTTGACGCATTTTATATTCACAATTCACAGCAATTCACGCATCTCATTAAAGATCAGGACAATATGAGTGCTTAAATGTATTTGTTATATAATGTAAACATAAACAGTTATTGTGTCCTAGAATGCAGTCCATGGTGCCAAGCCTTCTGTGATGGAGTACTGGACAGGGAGCCAAAGGCAGCCGCCTCTGTACTCCAACTATGGGACTATTCCAGGACAGAACCCGTTGCATATGTATGTATTCCAAATGCTCCTTTAACAGCACAGATCCACCAAGACCCAATGAAACTGTGCCAGATTACAGCTTTCACAAATATATCAATTTTAGTTGTATTATGCTTTTAATCAACAGCAGTACAGGATTTATTACTTATTACTTTGCTGATAATGAAACATGCTTGCACTCGTCTGGGGGACTTAATAAAACTGTCTTTTATTAGTGTATTATTATGCAAGCAATTATATTTTAAAAATGCATACAGTGGGGTGGGAGCTATTTGGGAACATTTGGGTTATGGTTTGACAAATTTAATAATCATTGTTATTCTCTGCAATTGTAGAGATGTTTGAGTGAGAGATCCAAATATTAACCAAGGGAAGGAGAGGTAAATGTAAAATAGATTTTAAAAATACTATAATTTACATAGCTCACAAACTATACATGATTTTACCGAGTTTGTACTTTTGTATTTTCTCTTGAGACTGATATTTATCAGGCATCACAAACCATGCTTCTGTTGGATTGCTTGGTTGTCATTATTCACTCTGGAGTTTGCATCCAAATTTATGAGAAACCAGTAGTTATTTTATTTGATGAACATTGATTTTATCTGGACTCTTGGAATGCTGGGAGTGGGTTATTGAGAAAATAAAGACCCCTAAATTCTATTGGCCTTTGCCCACTTGATTTTTCCCATCAGAATTACATTCATTGTTTCATAGACAGCCACCTTTGTCCAGAGTGAGTTACATGGGTCACACTCGGCACTTCCTTTCAACTTATTTATCTTTTCAGACAAGTCAGGGTGTCTGCCTTAATCAAAGGTATAGCAATAGTGCCCGGGAATAATAATATAATAATAGTCCCAACCCGGGAATCAAACTGTTAGAGCCCAGTCCATTAGGCACTCTGCCACACCCCTGCCCTGAGAGTCAGAATGCAAGAAAATGTTCTTTTCATGTTTCTTCACAGGTACAGAGAGAAGCAGCACACGCACAATTTCCAGCAGCCCGTGTACGAGAGAGATCTCGGCCGTGAGGTGAACTGGTGGACAGTGCCTGGCTCTCGAACTGGCTGGGTTCTGCAGGATCACAACAACTGGACCGGTGCACAGCTGCCTGACTTCCCTTCCACACTAGACAGCCGGCTCCGGTCACAAGGGTCCGGCAAACAGCAGGGCTGCGAGAGAGCTGAGAGGGAGTGGGCGAGGGCTGAAATGGAGAGGGCACACAAAGAGCGGGAGAGCCAAAGAAAGGTGCAGAGGGAAGGGTGGGGGAGGAGGTGGGAGCCGGGCAGCCCCGTCCGCTACAGGAGAGACTGCAAGAGGAGCATGAGTGACAGCAGCCACCGCGAACTGGAGGCCTGGGCTTCCCGCTACTGCCACTCATTGCCCAGGAAGAGGCGTACGGAGGCCGGAATGTGGGGGGGTCAGGGGTTCCAAAGGGGGCAGGCGCAAGAGAGAGAAAGGTTCCCGCAGTGGGTGGGTAGAGATGGCGGTGCAGAATTCCAGGGCACATACCCTCCGCCAACACAGAATCCTCCCGTGAGAGCGTGGAGACAAGAGGAAGAAAGGCAACCAGCGATTCCCATTAGACCTCCTCAGTCCCTTTTTCTCAAAAGATCTTGGGAGCAGGATCACCCCAGGAGCCAACCCCCATCCTACATCCCCCCTCCACCCTACAGTGCCCCCCATTACTCTCTGCTTTTAACGCAGCAGCCTCAGAAATATGCTGGGAAAGACACTGTGAGTTATGTTGAACCGATTTTAACACGTCAACATGCACAGGAAGGTAACTACTGCGCGCTTATGGCCTCTGTGAAACAGGAAGTTTGTGGAGACGTGAGGACAGAGCAGCAAGGAGAGGAAGCATGGACACAAGAGTGGAATAATAGGAAACAGCTTGATCTCCGCCGCACACAAGGACATGTTGATAACAAGACGAGGGATGGCTCTCCCCCTCCACATCTGTCGGATAGCACTACTCTGTCACCATCCCAAGGGCAGCCTGAGATCGCACCTGAGCTTAAAGAACAGACACTGCCTGAGGCCAGTACAAGTGTTAAGGCTAAGCTGAAGAAGAAGAGAGGGCGAGAGACGGTCTTTTGCCTGGTGTCCCGTCTTGGCGGGGTAGCCGGGTTGTCCAGTTCCCCTGAAGACCCGCTGCAGTCTATCTCTTTGCCATTGTTTGGTGTTCCAAGCATGACTGACACAGCAGGTTCAGGGGTAGAAGTGCTCAGGAGTGAGGGAAGTGGAGAAGGTAGCGGAGGCTTCCAGCCTGCAGATGAAATTGACTCCAAAGTCCCAGATCAGCATCGGTTCAGCTCTCCTAGCAGTGCGCCCCCTTTGTGGACCCCTCTCCCAAAGATGGGCAGAAGCTCCAGGCCCCAGGCCGTTCAGTCCTGGACAGGAACTGAACAGGAAGCTGCACACAGAGAGGAGCTATTCAGGGCCATTCAGACTGGACCAAGGTACCAGACAAGGAGGACCAGCAGCCAAAGCCTTGTAAATGCTGAAGACACTGACGGTTCCAAGACCAAGGGCCCCCAACCTCAAGCTAGTGCAGCTCCTGACATGAGCAAGAGAGCGCAACAACCCCATGGTTCAGTTAAGTTCCCTTTGTGGAAAGAGCCTAGTCCTGCCGCTCAAATGAATACCAGCCCCAACTGCCAATGTGTTAAGGGGAACTCGGAGCAACAGGGTGGAGCAGCTGAAGGTCTGATTCATGATCAAAAGGATTCAAGGAGTGCTTTATGTGATTATACCACTGAGGAGAGTATGCTGGATGGCAGGGAAGACACCATATCTGATGGAAGCAGTGGCATGTTCATCATTGATGCCACCTGCGTTGTCGTGAGAGCAGAGTTCATCTTCCCCCCTAAGAAAGAGCTTGTCCAGTATCCGTCTGTAGTTCAGTGTCTAAACCCTGAGCCTCTTAACAACGGAGGAATTATAAACAATCACCCTGCTGAACAGGAATTAGATGTGTTACCACAGGACAACCTATTGAGAATGGGGGAAGAAACAGAGAGAGAGTTAGGAAAACAGGAGTTACAGTCCCGAGAGCAAGACGGTGAACAAACCCTAACTCTCCTGCATAATAGTCCTTCAGAGACAGATGTATCCCACAGCATTAGTGACATTGAAGCACAGAGAACAAGTGAATCCCCAAATTCCAGCTTTCCATATCCAGTGATCCCTGCTAATGAGACCCTTGAGGAGAGGGCTGTGAGGATCCTAGGGATCGCCCTCCTGGGCTCCAGTGTTGAAGACACAAAGTCAATGGAAGCTTCCCCTGATTCTCCAGTACACGATACTGGTGAGACGCAACAGTCCTCCTCTGAGCTACCTTCCACCGAACCAGGGCCAGAAGCAACACGTGAAAGAGGACAAGATGAGGATCGGAACTATTTGCAAGATGGTGACACTGCAGAGGATGACGAACTGTTGCCTGGGGAGAATACCCCTGGTATGGAAATGGAAGAGAGATGCAGCCAAGTAGAAGAGCTGAAATCCTTGCACCCATCAGTGCATGAGTCATCTGGGGAGGATGAGGCTGATATTTGCACTGAAGGCCTCGTCATCCAAGAGGCTGACTCAGAGGAAAGGGTATCTTCCTATGCTGAAGTCAACCAGGATGCCTCTAGTCGTTCAGAGGACAGTCATCATTTGTCTTCGTCTTCTCAGAACCTCTGTCCAGCTCCTACCTATTTTGACTCTCCCCCACACTCACCTCCTAAGTCTCCCGCCCGAATGCCTCTTCTCGGTTTTCCCATGCCTCTGTCAGAGTCTCCCACTAATGATCTGTTGCAGGTGCCCTCTCCCCTCTCACCTGCTGCTTCCTACTGTTCTCTCTCTAGGTCTAGCTCGTGCACTTGCTCTCCTTCAAGAGCTCACTCTCCCTTGTGCCCGATATGCCCCTCCAGCCATTCCCTGGACACTACCTCGCTTGCCCACTTTCCTTCTCCTCCTCTGTCTCCCTTTGTTCCTCTCTCTCCTTCCAGTGCTTCTCCCCCCTTTGATTTAATCTCAAACTCTGAACACCAAAGAACAGAAACACCAGTGGAGACATTACAGCCTCCCCAGAGTTTGTCTCCTCTTCAGAGAGAGGAGCCTCAATACCCTAAATCCCTCTGGGATGCTGTGTACCGTATTCGCAGGCACACAGCACCCGACTCGGAGAATGAGGAGGAGGAGGGAGGTGAATTCTGGGATAATCCAGAGAATGTGAGTGAGGACGGAGACAAAAAGGAAGTGCCAATTGATCTGGCGCGCAAGGGAGAAATGGACCGGAGCACAGTAGACACAACGCCTCAGAGCCAGGAGGCATTGGAGGAGGATTCCATTGGCAACTCTGCAAGATGTAGAGATCAACCAGTTGAAATCACTGATCTGGAAGGAAGCAGGGATACAGTGGTGCCAGATACTAAGCTATTAGGAGAAAAGGCAGGGCTACAAGAGGAAAGGCGTGGTGAGGAAGAGCTAGGCGGGCAAGTTGATGATGACACATTGTCCTGCAGTAGCTCCGACAGCCGTGCCTCCAGGGACACTGTGATTCTGGGGAAAGAAGAAGAGGGGGCAGATGGAACAGGTGTGGAGATTGGGGAGGGGGTAGAAGACAGCGAGATGAGAGTGGAAACTGAAGCAGAGCAAACAAATCGAATATCGTTCAGTTGTGAGCGTGAAATGTGTGGCAGCTCAGAGGAATTACCAGGGGCAGATGAGACTGTGAGCGAGGTAAAGACACAGGGCGTGACTGAACTCTGTCCTGCTAAGGAATGCTTTGGAGATGGAGATGAGACAGCTCTGGTTAGAGAAACAGAGAACAAGCATGCAGTTGAAACAAACCTGAGGAGGGATGAGGATGGAGAATTAGTTTCTGCAATCAGCATTGAGGGAGAAATGGGGGACTCTGTGTGTCTGGGTGCATTGTCACACGGTAATGTCAGAGAAGTGAAGCATGCAGTTATAGTAGAGAGTGTTGAGTTTTGCAGTGACACTAACAAAACTAAAGGTAATCAGGATATTGGGCTAGTGGCAGAGAACAAGGACGTGAATGACGATTGCAGATATGAAAAAATCTGCGTGGAGATAAAAACCTGCTGTGTGCCTGAAGGGGAAGGAGCAAACATGGAGGAAGAGGCTTCAGAATTCACATGCCACACCGCGGAGTGCCATAATGCCGGAGATGCCAGGCCAATCAGAGGCAGTGTGCCTGAACCTGGGGCGGGGCTCAGGCCAATCAGAGGCAGTGTGCCTGAACCTGGGGCGGGGCTCACTTGTGATTTGTTTGTTACAGGAGGGGCCCTACAAAGGGAAGATATCACAGCTGAGATCACAGACCAGCAGGAAGCAGACATTTGGCCTCCCGAAGAGGAAGTCAATCACACTATCCAAGAAATTCTACAAGACTTGCAAGAAGCAGATGGCACACTTTTTGAGGAAAAGTAACATTGACACATTGGGCCTCATGCAAGAGCATTCTCTTATATTTGTTGAGAGATGTTTGTGCGAGTCGTATTCACAAAACACTCTTAACCTCCAGAAATCTTCCTACAGGCCAGTGCAAATTGAGGAAGGTAAATGCATTTATGTGTAGGCTACAATAAATATTTTTTAAATCCGAGTCGCACACTCAAATTTCTCCTTGCTGTGTTTATTAAAGGTCATTATAATAAACACAGCAAGGAGAAATTTGAGTGTGCGACTGATTTCTTTGATGGTTGCACTCCGTTGGTCTACACCTCGTTAACTTTTGGGTGCGTGCCATTTTGTGTCTATAAATAATATAATTTTAACAATAAAAACACAAAATAAGAGGATAAAACATGGTAATGCGATTATGGTGAGCAATGTATAAATTCAAACTTGTATGTTCTTTAAAATTATCTAAATTAAAACGACCCAGTTGCTGGGAATATGATTTAGGCCTATTAGGCTTTGTGCATAAGTCATACACTCTTAAATTTAGTTCTTACTGTGGCAAACTCCGAGCTGGTTGGAGCTGTCACGCAACTGAAAACAATAATCTCAATGTCCACACCGCGACAGTTCAGTTTAAATCGCAAATTTATTGCTGTTTTGTGGGGAAGAGAGGTAGAGGTTAGTGGGAGCGTCAGCCAGTCCGTAATCCGTGAGAATAGTCGAGGTACGATGCCAGGGTTCGGTACACGTAGATGGGTTCTCTTACGGTCCAGGGCTGAGGAAGGAGGAGGGTTGTCAGACAGGCGGGGGTCGGTAACGGGGCGGGTTCTCATTCAATCCGGGAATCGGGCACACAGCAGACTTCTCCTGACAAAACAAATCAAACACAGCACTTTTTAACTTTCTCTCTCCAACAACTCCAATATCCAGTCTCCTCTCTCTCACTCTCACTCTCACTCTCACTCTCACTCTCACTCTCACTCTCACTCTCACTCTCTCACTCTCACTCTCACTCTCACTCTCACTCTCACTCTCCCTACTCCACCTGGTTTCGCCTAAGCTACTCCGTCTTCCGGTTGCTTGCCAGTCCTTTTTCTAGGGCACCGCTTAGCCCGGTGATTCGCTACAGCTGACTTGCCCGGTGTCGTCTTCAGGTGTCGTGTATTTCCTTGTTGAGGTGGTGACGTCATCGGAATTCCTAATATGGGCATGCCATCTCTCCACATCAGCCTAACATATCTTCCGTCTATCACCTCTCCGTGGTTCTGTCCCCTCTGGTTGCCACATTACCTACAAGTAAATCTAAAAGAAGAGAAATATGGTGAATGCCATAAAATTCTGTAAACCATTCTTAACTCCCACTTACAAAGGAATTTGTGTGTTTGAGTGTTTCTTGCATGAGGCCCAATATGTTACAATCTGTAGCTATTGCCACAAACCTTTCATTTATCTGCAGTGTGCTTTTTATCTGGATAGTTCTACTCTTTTCCATCAGTAAGAGCCCTGGATATTGGTGTGCATATAGTATAGTTTATAAAATTTTAATTCTGACACTACTAAACTGTTCCCATATTTTGATTATAATAAAAGTATATGTCTCCACACAGATTGTGCAAGAATGTGTGATTTTCCAAATTTAAATTATTTTAAATGTGATCACTATCCTTCTGTTTACAAGTGACCCAGATTGACAGTTTCCCAAAGGTTATGTTTTAATTTTCATGTACTTGTTTGATGTAAAGGATACCTCTTCTTTCAATTGTGACTTCAAGTCAGACATACAGTATGTGTGTGTGTGTGTGTGTGTGTGTGTGTGTATCAAGTGAATAATTGAACAACTGAACAAATTTCTCAAAAAAGGTAGATATCACCCAAAGTCCAAGGCACTTAAAATTATATGTATTATTACCATTTAATGTATTTATTTTTTTATCTACTGACTGAATAGTGTTCTGGCAATGATGTTTTTAATGTTTCCTTATTGTTTTATTATGTTTAAGGTATTTATTAGATTTTATTTAATTTATTTAGAATTATATTTAATTTCCCCCCTTTTAAAGAAAGAAAAGTAAATGTATTCTGCACCCTACTTTCTTTGTCAATAAAAAAAAAACAATAAAAAGGTAACCTACTATAAAAATAAAAAAAAGGAAGAAACCAACACCCTGTCAGTTTTGGTTCTTAACTGCACTCAAGCTTTGAGCAGCCTATATGTATGAAAAGTGTGTGTTGTCTGTCAAGTAATAGCTGCAAATCTATCTAAAAGATCTTCATTAAATTGCCAACATCGCTCTGCCAAACCAGACAATGATGGGCATAGGTTCCCTCAGTTATGGAAATGAGAATGAAGAATGGCTCTTACCTGGGAAACTTCAGTTGAATGAATAAGATAGAAAAGGCTAATGTTTTGACACTGAAAGGTCTTCATCAGGCACTGTATGTGTAAGTTTTAGATTGGAATTTACAGTGTAGGCTAAGTTTTAAATCTGAATTTTAGAAGAGTAATGTAAGTACTTGAATCTGAAATTAAGAAAATGATTATAAATTAGCATATTTTTTGTTTGAATATTAAGTTTGTGAACTTGAACACAAAGGATTATATTTTATTTGAATTCCAATCATAAATGTAAAAACCTTTTTAAACTTTGAAAGCATAAATTTAAGTTGCGAAATATAGTCAAAGCGTAAAAAAGACAGGTTAAAATGGTAAATTTATGTGCAACTACTTTTGTCAGTGGTTTCACAACACACCTGAAATAATTAACAACGTGCAGGGCGGTGGACCGCAGCACTTGTCTCTTGCAATATTTCTTCCGTGACAGTAGTGGGCAGTATTCATCCTTGAAGTCACTTGAAATCTATGGAAAGCCACCCCCCCCCAAAGTGTCGTACTTGTGACGGAAAACAGCCACACCAATAGACCAATACCAGTATGAAATAGGTCTGTTTAGCCAATAATTAGAAAGTGGGAGTGTTTTACGAACATAATGCATTGCACGGTCTTATGTGTGTAGACCATAGACTGTATAAAAATGGTATAGACTGGATATCAACCAATTCGTGTCCCAATGTCTTGACTTTTATTCATGTAGCTATAACTACAAATTAACCAATAACTTAAATGGTCCTACATTTAAGTACAGGATATATTATTGGTTAGGTAAGGCAGATATTTAATATATTTTTTATGTGTTCTTTTTATTGTATGCTATGCCGTTATCTGTTTCTGACATTGCACAAGAGCAAAGTTAGCTTTACTAGCTATATCGGTCAGTCTCACAAGTTACGTCATCTGTACGTTATTGCTAAGGTTACCAGTTAGCTAGCGAGTTGCTTTTCGTAAGGTAGCTAACGTTACCTGTATTTTGTAATGCTGGTTACCTAGCCAGGTAGCTATTCCTGGCAAATGCCATCTCGCTGTGTGGAATGTGACGTGGTTACTTGGTGGGTGAAAGACGACTGACTGGAGATGACATAGCCAGCAAGCTATGGCTAGCTAGAAACAATATAGCGATCGTGTTAAGCGAAAACTAAGTTCAGTGTTGCTTCGTGCTGTTCTGTGTCATGGTATTATTGGTTAAAATGTATACTAGTTAAAATGTTAAAATGTATACTATTGTTACCGTAGCCAAGAGACGCTAATAATAGAGCGAGGTAGACGAGAGGCCGCCTGGCACAACTTCTTTTTCCCCGAGCAGTATATCGCACAAACTAGCAAGCTAGCTTTACACTTGCGTATGAGCTGATTTAACGACATATTACCGACACAGCTGAGGCTACTTCAGCTAAACGGCTACCTCGGCCTTGCTACCAATTCTTCCGATTGCCTCACTGGTGGCGCCGCGGCGCGCTTGCAACTCATTCAGCGTGATCTTCGGAGTGGTTGGTGACTTTTTCACATCATTGACACACGATGTCTGATGTAATTGTGTAATTATTCTTCATCACATTCATGACTATTTGTCACGGAATACATTACAGTTACACTTAGCAGAGTATTTTAAAATGTCGTGCTGTTATAACTTTAAATAGTGATTCTGAAAAGTTAAAATAATTGGCTGCATCATATACAGTCAGTAGCCTACCTTTCATCTCATAATTCAAAAGAGTTTTACAGTAAAAAAAACAAAACAATTTATGTGCTTTAATAATTTAATTTTTAATCTCCGAACCGATTTCTTAATCTTTACCAAACATGTTTGAGTGTTTGCTACCTATTGTGACCCAATTTGGATCTCCACATTAGTGATACCGTGCTAATCAGCTGTAATGTAGGCTATAGTATAGTACAATGATCAGGGAACCAGACTTATAACTCAGAGGTTTAATTTCCACGTGGGCTATGCCAGTTGTACCCTTCAACAAGGTACTAAACCTAAGTAAACTTTTACCTTCAGTAAATAACCAGCCATATTAATGTATTGTATGTAAAACGTATACTTGCTGTGTAAGTTACTCTGAAGGAGAGTGTGCTAAATGCTAAATTTACAAAAATACATTTAATGTAAATACGGCCCCTTACCTCTTAATGAATGAGGCTTTGACAGAGTGATTTTTAACAGTAAAGATTACTTCCACTTGTTTTATGAGTGAATAACTCATTGAGGTAGCTGAATAATAGTCAGTGTAAACTATCTATGCATGCTGCTGCATTCACCATCTGGCTGTATTTTGGGGTCAGCAGGGAAAGTGCTCAGTTTATAAAAATGTCACTTTCACAGCACCTTAGGTCTGTGTACTTACATGAGTGTTACCACGGTGGAGAGAACATTCAGTGTAGTCAAGGTTACAGGGTATCCTGGAGGCAGTTATTCCTTTGCATGGTAAGATGACTAAGGCTACAGTCTATAGAAATGTACATTTTAAACTTGGTTCACAGGAAAGAAAAATTTTAGCCAACAAAATCTTTTCCCAACAAGCAGTTACCAGTTATCCAGGTAACTCAGTAATCCTGCTTTGTGAAATACTCCAGATCTAATACCAGATCTAAATGAGAATTATTTAAGGAGTGTTTTTTGCAGTTCAGCTATAATTAATAAATAGTTGTTAACTTGAAGAAGTGAACCTGACCTTTTGCTGAAGCAGTTCAAGGCTCAATTGCAAGGCTACTGTCAAACGTGCCATTTAACTTGACTTGTATTAAATCCGTTTTCTGTTCCTGCGGTAAACCGTTAGTAAATCCAGGCTGACCACTTCCTATACAAGGCAAAGTGAAGAGGTTCTCATGCTAAACTGAGTGACGTTGGCTTTCTGTGCTGCGAATGAAACACAAACCCCTGCTCTATAGGCCATGTTTTAAGTGGAAGTATTTTTGTAAGAGAAAGATCTCCAAATGTTGTCCAATTTATTTAACTCCAAGTCTCTATACCAGTTAATAAACTCTGAAAAATGTGAGATTGCATCAGGGTTTTGTGTCATGTTTAGGCACATTGTTTTTTAATGAAATTGTATGAAATGCATCACAACTTCTAAACATTGATCACAATTTAAGTTGAATATGGCTGATTATGGCAGTGCCTAAACTAGGGATGGGTATCGTTAGGATTCCATGTACGTTACGAACAGGTAAAATATAATGCTTCGGAGCAACACAACTTCAATACTGTCGTCGTTCCCGGTCATTTAGCATACAATACATCGTTGTCCAGCGCTGTTACTATGTGCCTGGCCATCTAGTAAATGCTGACGGTGTTATTTTCCAAAGTTAATAACTATGGACTTGTTTTATCTTATAACGAATGTTACCTTGATTTGATGAGGTCCAGACAGTCACGTTATTTTGGGGGATTGCATTGAGGGCTGCCCGGAGGGCAATGGTTGCAGCGGACGCTTTGCTCAAGCAGTCACATACACTGCACTGCTTCAGATTCATGGCATGTTGTATTTGTAAGTGTTTCATTAGATCGCTAGTATTACTGACCTTACACGCATTTTTTTATTTATATACATAAATTGCATCTTGCTGTGTTTGCGTTCGTTTTGGTAAAGTGGGCCCACACTTTTGAACGTCTTAACCTGCCTGTCGTCAGTGCCGCATGACTGGAGTGCACAGAACGTAAACAGGCAGACAGCGTCGAACGTAATCGCCTGACGCGTGCAACTCCGCATCATTCGAGAAAAAAATAAAAAATAAAAAAAACCTTTAGGACCCGAGTAGAAACATCTATTTTACGGTAGGTCATTTGAAAATGGCTGCCAGCTATGTTAGAATGAATGAAAGTGAATTGCGTTCAAATATCGATAGCGGCACCGTTTGTCCAGGAGCTTATCGTTATTTCGGTCCTGACCAATCAGGAGCCGGTACCAGTTTAATACCGACTCTCGATACCCGTCAGCCTAAACCCATTCATGTAGCTGCCTCACTGGACATTATGATGAAAACACCGACACTGGCCACTCTCATTCACGCACTGTACAAAACATCCGTTTTTAACTCATCCACACCTTTTAAGTTCCGACCAGGTTTTATGTCCACAGTTATCTGGACATTAGCAGTATAGTTCACTCTCCACTATCCCTGCCTGATGGAAGGCTTGTGCAGAGGGGAGACTTGCTGGATAAACCGGCTGGCTGCTTGAAGTGATGGAGACAGCGTGCTCTAGGAGATTCCCTTTTTTTGGATGTTAAAGCAAGGTCCTGGTGTATGTATGTTCATGCAAGTGTACATACTTTGTGTGTGTGTGTGTGTGTGTGTCACGTGTGTGAGGCCTTTGTTCAGTTGAGAAGGCGAGAGAGATAGGGGTTGTTGGGGTGTACTGCTACATTAAGATTAGCTCGAAAGGAGGGCAGGGAGAGGAACTCTTGTTCTCGTCTGCACACTTACACCCCTGACTCTCCTCAGTTTGGCAGCTATAATTCTGACTCTCTCTCCCTGCCGAATTTTCCCGCTGCTTTCTCATTGACTGACTGACTGGCTGGCAACTCAATCCTGGCTGTAGCACTAGTAAGTAAGCTGGAAATCACCGGATGGTTCATTACTGTGAAGAAGTGTTTAAAAAAAATGTGTCGTTGGGCGGGTGAGTACAAAAGTGACTTCGGTTCTAGCTTCAGGAAACTTCCGTCTTCGAATCTGCGGCCGTGTTCAAGCGTGGACGGGTTGAGTCGTGGTTGACCTAATTACTTCACGTATAGGGAAGTGATATTTCGCTGTGGGAACAGAGCAAACCCAGCGAACTTACGCTCGGCTCCAGAGGCACGTGGGCCTTCTAACTTTTTTTCTTTCTTTTTTTACTTCAGTTGTTTGTACTCCAGTGGAGCAGAGGTCCTTGTGATGGACTGAGCGTTGAGGGCACGTGTCTCCCTTTATCTCGCTGCTAAAGCGGTGGTTTTTCCAGACTGCTGAAGGTGGTGGTCTGGGCCGGGCACTGTGCTGTGTCATAGTGACACTGCAAATTTAGAGTACTGCTTAGTTCTACTGGATCTGATTCCCCCCCCCCCCCCCGATAACGGGATGGAGTCTTCTTAAGGGGATGTTTACTTGCCTTTGAGTGCCTGCAGTCTCGTGGTGAGTTTTGCGGGGTGGTGGGAGTGTGTTTGGGGAGGGCGAGCGAGCGAGCGCATGGGGGGGGTGTAAATCCGCAGACTCGTGAGAACACTCGTTCCTTTTTGTAAAAAATATTTTTTTTTAGCTGTACTAAATTTTGTTCTGTTCACTGGGGGGAAAGCAGGGGCCTGGTTGCCTGGCAGCGATGGAACTTAAGTGTATCCAGGAGACGCCAGCCGCACGGAATCCCTCCGATGCGGGCAGAACAGGGGTTGGGGGGGTTGGTGTTTGCGCGAGAGCTCTGTGATGTCAGTTACTCAGGCTGCCCCTACGTCTCATTGGTCACCCGCAGGCCGAGCGTCTGTCCCAGAGGGTCCTCGACTTCTCTCCCCCACCCCACATCCCCATGACGACAGACCGGGAAGCGGATCTCCTAGAAGGTAACATCTTTTCCCAAACCCTTAGCATCTCATTATGTGAACAACAATAATTTGTAAGCAATAATAAGAGTAACAGTTCTAGTAATTGTGATATTAACTACAGCAGTGATGGCAGTAGGCCTAGTATTGGTGGAAACGGTAATACGGTAGCATTGAAATCCAGCTCGACCTTTTTTTTTTAGCATGTTCCAGTTACAGGCGTTTCCATAGACTGAAAAGCCACACAGACACATTCACATGCAGCCTGGCGTGAAACACTGCACGACAGTCCTTGAAACTGCACAGTTTCTCTCTTTCTTTGGCATCAGCATTAAAGTGGACTCGTGGACCTCAGAGTATGGGTATTCTTTTTTCCCCCTCAAAACTTATTCTGTAATATTTTATTTTATTTTATATTTTTTATTTTTTTTTCCCCAGAGCTATGACGGTCACTGCTTGCATTTTTACATGGCGTCCATTTCTCTCGCAAAGGTATTTTACTGAAGCGATTCAGACAAAGTTTTCTGCTCAGTGGTGTAGCGCTGGAACCTGTAACTCCATGAGGACTGGTCATAAGATGCAGAATCACGGCAGGAATGTTACTGTGAAAATACAAAATACAGAAGCCTACAGCGGCTTCTTTTGTGTCAGTCTTCAGCGAAGAAAAGGAGACCTGTGGGAAATAATCTCTAAAGCTGACCTTACTCTTATCATCCGATGTGTTTATGTAATTCGGGGCATGAAATTTTAGTTCTGAGCTCGCTAGAAAACGTCAACAGTCCTTGAAAACTGAACCTACGGATTGTGTTTGTTTAAGCAGAGAGATCGCATCTGATCGCTAAACACACTGTATCCACACTATTCTTATGTCCCATGATGCCTTGTGCGAATTATGCCACTGGCTCCTGTCATGTATTTGTAAACAATCCCCCAACTCACAAGTGAGTAAATGTTACTGACTCCTAGCTCTCTTATGCGTTCAATTTATTGGTCTCAACATTCCATACACCGCCGTACGTGTGGCTAGTCGCGCTTAAATCACAAACGCAAACAGACTGCTGTGGCCACACGCACACGCACACACGCATACACACATATACACACACACACACACACACACACTGTTGTGGTCGTAATCCTGGAGTTATCCCAGTCCTCCATGGCCCGGTTAGCCAGTGCTAATTTTACATTCAGCCTTCAGTGTTGTGTAAATAAAAAATAGGTCCCCCTTACAAATACAGTTTCTCCTGTCATGGTTACACCACATTTCAAAGTAGAGCGTTTGCTTTTAAGAAATCGGTGGCAAATGAAATGTTGAAGTTGAGGTCACCCAGACAGTTTTTCCTTGCCACGGTCACCCTAGGCTTGCTCTTGTGGGGGTTTAGGCCAGGGTTTTCTGTGAAGTGTGTTGTGGCAATTGTTTGTAAAGCTGTGTTAGCCACGTAGCTACAGGTAAAGGTCGCTAGGTTAGTTAGCATTTGGGGCTAGCTACCCAGTTTACGTGAAAGGGTTAGGGAACATCCTAAATAAATAAAAACTGAGCACTCGCAAAGTGAATCTTCTTGTGTTTTTGGCAAATAATTTCTGAACGGACCATGTATATACAGGCTGCCAAACAGAAACAGAACTCTTATTCACCGCAGTGTAGCTTTCCTCAGGTTCCTCTTGACGTGAAAAATTGGCCTAGGTAGCATTTTTAGCATACAGTAGCATTATTAGCATACAGTAGCATTTTTTGCATATAGTAGCATTATTAGCATACAGTCGCATTATTAGCATACAGTCGCATTATTAGCATACAGTAGCATTTTTAGTTACTATATTGAGTCAGGTGCTAGTGATGGGGAGGCTCTGAACAACCTGAAAAGTTCAGAGGATTATCAATATCTCCATAGCGACAAAGTCGGGCGTGTACTGATCAATGATGTAGGTCGTGGTCTTGTCTATTTAAAAGCCGAAGTTGAAAAGATGGGCAGAATGCTTTTCTGTTATTTACTAGATGCTACATCCGCTAATTGACTGGAAGTTAAACCCATACTTGCATCTACGGTACTGCAAATAAGGTGGATGTGCAATCAGATCCTGTCCCTAGTCATTAGCCTAATTGTTTTTGAGAGAACGGCTGTTAGCATGGGTGTGTCCAGGGCTGCTATGTGGGCAGTAGGGCAAGAGTGACAGTCAGGTGATGCTGGTCTGACCAAGCCTATTGCTACACGGGCCAGCATGCTGCTTATTGGCAACTCGACTCTGTGGGAAATGGGAAGTTGTCAGGACTTTAATAGGCAAGTGCTGCTCAGAGGGAGGATCACAGAGTTGCGTACAGAAGGAGGGAGAGAGCAGATTTGCGAACAGACTTTCGTACAGACGGAGAGAGAGCAGAGTCGCGTACAGACGGAGAGAGAGAGAGCAGACTTGCATACAGACGGAGGGAGGATCGCAGACTTGCTTACAGACGGAGGGAGGATCGCAGACTTGCTTACAGACGGAGGGAGGGAGCGGAGTCGTGTACAGACGGAAGGAGAGAGCGGGAGCCGAGCTTTACGAGCGGGAAGCGAGATCGCTGGGTTCTGAGAGAGGCCGGGCGGCGCTATGCGAGCACAGGAGGCCATTGTGAATGAGCATTCCATGCTCAGTGAGTACCTCGCCAACTCCTTGTGCTTCATAGACGGGCCGTTACAATGGACCCGGGAACACAAGTGTACTTTGATTGCCCACGCTCGGTCTGCAGATAAGGCTTTTATAGGCAGACGTTTTCCGCGTTTTTACGAGCGGTGAGTTCCCCGGCACACGAAGCGTGGTGTAACAGGTAAGGGCTTTGTGGGGACGTGACCTCGCGGGAAGATTTCCTTGTTGATTTTGGTGACAGGAAGCGCAGTTAACGCCTGTTGTAAACGGCGATTGGGGTGAAAGTGCTGTGCGGCTTGTCCCTTATCTGTCCCCGGTGTGGCGCTATGTACCGCTTCACCCTTCGCAACGTCGGTCAGCCGCGATTTCGGCCACGCCGTACCGTCACGTTTTGTGTCCATGCACAGAGGTGGAATGGGTCATTTGGCCCAGAAGGTATTTTTGGCAGCTATGGATTTGTCAGTACAAATTGCTCATAGACATGTGATAACTTACCATGTCCTATTTAAGTGAAGAGCAAGAGCAATGCGGGGGCGTCTTCCTATTCATCATTTGACCCCCCCCCCCCTCCCAGACATGGTAATTCTTGGAAATCCTGTGCAATCGTGGCATTGTGTGTTTTATGTAACCTTGTTCCAGGATATACGAATATAAGCGGTGGTATCATAGTGTGGTAATCTTTCAATAATCAGGACTTCTCCAATTTTGATATATCTGTCTCTCTCTTTCCCTCTATCTGTCTCTCTCTTTCCCTCTCCCTCCCTATCCTTCTCTCCCTCATGTGCCGCAAATTAATTCAAAAGTCAAGTTTTTAAATCGCAACATTTAACAACAAGTCCGTCCCCTCTTGTCCTCTTTTTGTCTCTCGCCCGTCTCCCGTCTCCAGAGGAAAACCAGCCGGAAAATGGAGTCCTCCCGACCGCGAGCGGGCAGTACAGTTCCATCTCGCCCCCCCGCCTCGCCCGCGTCCGAGGATGAGGACTTCTCCACGTATTTTGAGGAGAAGGTCCGAATCCCAGAAGACGTCAGTCAGGTAGGGAGAGAAAGGTCACATGGTCGGGGTTCAAATGCACCCCCCAGAAGCCTGGCAAAAACCTTTAATGCACATTCAACTCCTTTCAGTGACATTGTTGTAAAAAATGTATTGCAGTTTGGTATGAATTTTAGAATGTACAATATTGATACATAATATCTGTAAATATATTTAAAAGCAGCTACTTGCAAAGCGGCAGTTCGTGAGAGATAAGTGATAGGGGTTCATGGCACAGTGCCATGTTCCCTTATGGTTTCTTTTTTGTACAGCAGTAGCAGCCAATCAGAGCGCCTGAAGCAAAAACGGCAAGGAGTCCTCCAATAAGAGGAATAGTCTTCCTGTGTCTTTTGCTCGGAAGCCTAAAAAGAAAGCCTCTGTCCTTTTCAGTTGTGTACACTTGGACGTACGGGGTGTAGATTGTGTCCTTAGTGTTGTGCTGTTGTCTCCTGCAGTTTGGGTTCAGTTTCCGGAAGCTTTGGGCTTTCACCGGGCCCGGCTTCCTGATGAGCATCGCCTATCTGGACCCGGGGAACATCGAGTCGGACCTGCAGTCCGGGGCCAAAGCGGGGTTCAAGGTACGGTGCCCGCGTAGTGTTTATACATTTGGGCTTTTTTTTGAGCTCTTCACTAGCACCGGAACTTTATTTCGTTCATTCATTAGGGTTTTTTTTTTTTTTTTTTTTTTAAACGGTGAATTTTAATAATCTGGTCACACGATATACCGTTTTAAAGTGTTAAAACTCAGGATTCTATTTTACAATCCCAATGTCATAGCAACAGTGGTTCCTTATTTTGTAACATGACGCAACACAGGCTAAATCAAATTGATGACTCCTGTGTTCTGTATGTCCTTATCCCAGCAAAAATACACAAGGTGGACAAAATATTGGAAAGACCCCTGAAAAATGGCTTTAACTTTGAAGCATCTAAACCACAATTACAAAAGCATTTACACAGGTGATTCCTATTAATTTGGATGCTAATTAGTCTGCTTAAAAGAGGTCTAACCAGCAGCACTTTGCGAGGTAAGTCTCCAAAGCAAGATGAGGATACTTTGGAAGTTCCAAAGGGGCCAAATAGTTGGTGCCCGAATTGCAGGTGCGTCGGTCACAAAAACGGCAAAATTATTTAAGGTGGCAAGGGCAACAGTGTCAAAAATGATGTCAACATTATGCCCAACACCAAAAAAACAGCATCAGCAAAAAACAACTGCGGCCGCAAGTCAAAGCTCTCCGACAGGGACAGACGGACACTTGGTAGGATAGTTGCTAATAACCACAGAACTACAGCTCTAAAAATCACCACAGAATTGAATCAATCCACATCTGAACCAGTGTCAACAAAAAACAGTACGCCGTGAGCTTCACAAATCTGGTATTTATGGCAGGGCCGCCATTCGGAAACCATTTGCATTTTGGGGCGTGTGTTCAAAGAAGGTGGTGCTGGAGAAGGGATTGACGAAGGGTTTGGAGCGTGTGTGAGGGTCCCCCCCAGGTGCGGAGACGTACGCCTCACGCCTCTCTGGTCTCTCTTGTCCTTTCTCGTCCCCAGCTGCTCTGGGTGCTCCTGGGAGCCACGGTCATCGGCCTCCTGCTGCAGAGGCTGGCCGCACGCCTCGGGGTCGTCACCGGCATGCACCTGGCTGAGGTCTGCAACCGCCAGTACCCCGTGGTGAGCTTGGGCGCCCCCAAATGTAGCCCGAGAGAACAGGGCATTATGCAATAGATGAGCGAGACTGAGGTGACAGGCTCTTCACAAATTCTTCTTCTTCTTGGTGGTAGTGGTAGTATTGTACCTTTTTTATTATCTGTACTATACTCTGTGCTGTCAATGAGAGAACCGAGAAGGCAATTTTTGTTTTTGTTAAATTCAAAACAAACCTTTCCCAACTCTCTCCATCCCTCTCTCTTCCTCTTCCTACCTCTCTCTCCTCTCTCGATCCCTCTCTTCTCTCTCTGTCTCTCTCTCCCCGCTCCATCTCTCTCCATCCCTCTCTCTTCCTCTTCCTACCTCTCCTCTCTCGATCCCTCTCTTCTCTCTCTGTCTCTCTCTCCTCGCTCCATCTCTCTCCATCCCTCTCTCTCGTTCTCTTCCCAGATTCCTCGTATCATGCTGTGGCTGATGGTGGAGATGGCCATTATCGGCTCTGACATGCAGGAGGTCATCGGCTGCGCCATCGCCTTCAACCTCCTCTCCGTGGGCAGGTACCGCTCCAACGGGGCCGACGCAGGGGGGGCTACAGGTCGCCATGACAATGGTCTCTATATCTCTATATTAACCTATTAACCCCCCCTCTGTTTCCCCACTCTTTAGGATTCCTCTGTGGGCAGGCGTTCTCATCACGATCTTCGACACCTTCGTCTTCCTCTTCCTGGACAAGTATGGTAGGCGTCCCCCCAGTTGGGTCTTAATTTAGAGACATCCAGTGAGATTACCCGTTTTGTTTTTTTTTCCCCTCACACAAAGTGATGTATGTGCGTCTGTGAAATTTCCAAACCACACCACGGTTATCCTACAAATGTGATTATCTTAAAGAAGGTTTACCCTGTTTCCCTAAGTTCACTGAAGTGGTCAATGTTGCCTCTTTTTCTGCCTCCAGGTCTAAGAAAACTAGAAGCTTTTTTTGGGGTTCTCATCACAGTCATGGCTATCAGCTTTGGATACGAGGTAAATTATTATTATTTTTCCCAAAAAAATGGTTGGATTAGCGATGCATTTGGAACTTACATATGCATAAAATGTGTGTTTGTGGATGTGGCTATGGACGCACATGGCGGCCTATGGTTACGTGCTTGTCTCAGATTGGGTTGGGTTAAGAGGTAGAGGGAACCGGATGTCTGTGTCCCGCAGTATGTGTTGGTGAGGCCGGACCAAGGGGAGGTTCTGAAGGGGATGTTCGTGCCGTACTGTGCTGGCTGTGGTGCCATGCAGCTGGAGCAGGCCGTGGGCATCGTGGGCGCCGTCATCATGCCACACAACATCTACCTGCACTCTGCGCTCGTCAAGGTACCCATCTCAACTCCGCCCACGCGGCCAGCGGTCTGATTCTCCGCCTTACCCCTGTACCCCTCTCTGCTCTCCCCCTGTCTGACCCCATCTCTATCTGTACCCCTCTCTGTTCTCCCCCTGTCTGACCCCATCTCTATCTGTACCCCTCTCTGCTTTCCCCCTGTCTGACCCCATCTCTATCTGTACCTCTCTCTGCTTTCCCCCTGTCTGACCCCATCTCTATCTGTACCCCTCTGCTTTCCCCCTGTCTGACCCCATCTCTATCTGTACCCCTCTCTGCTTTCCCCCTGTCTGACCCCATCTCTATCTGTACCCCTCTCTGCTCTCCCCCTGTCTGACCCCATCTCTATCTGTACCCCTCTCTGCTTTCCCCCTGTCTGACCCCATCTCTACCTGTACCCCTCTCTGCTTTCTCCCTGTCTGACCCCATCTCTATCTGTACCCCTCTCTGCTCTCCCCCTGTCTGACCCCATCTCTATCTGTACCCCTCTCTGCTTTCCCCCTGTCTGACCCCATCTCTACCTGTACCCCTCTCTGCTTTCCCCCTGTCTGACCCCATCTCTATCTGTACCCCTCTCTGCTCTCCCCCTGTCTGACCCCATCTCTATCTGTACCCCTCTCTGCTTTCCCCCTGTCTGACCCCATCTCTATCTGTACCCCTCTCTGCTTTCCTCCTGTCTGACCCCATCTCTATCTGTACCCCTCTCTGCTTTCCCCCTGTCTGACCCCATCTCTATCTGTACCCCTCTCTGCTTTCCCCCTGTCTGACCCCATCTCTATCTGTACCCCTCTCTGCTTTCCTCCTGTCCGACCCCATCTCTATCTGTACCCCTCTCTGCTTTCCTCCTGTCTGACCCCATCTCTATCTGTACCCCTCTCTCCTTTCCCCCTGTCTGACCCCATCTCTATCTGTACCCCTCTCTGCTTTCCTCCTGTCTGACCCCATCTCTATCTGTACCCCTCTCTGCTTTCCTCCTGTCTGACCCCGTCTCTATCTGTACCCCTCTCTGCTTTCCCCCTGTCTGACCCCATCTCTATCTGTACCCCTCTCTGCTTTCCCCCTGTCTGACCCCATCTCTATCTGTACCCCTCTCTGCTCTCCCCCTGTCTGACCCCATCTCTATCTGTACCCCTCTCTGCTCTCCCCCTGTCTGACCCCATCTCTATCTGTACCCCTCTCTGCTTTCCCCCTGTCTGACCCCATCTCTATCTCTACCCCTCTCCGCTTTCCCCCTGTCTGAAGAGTGGAAAGATACACAAGGAGGCTGGACTGTCCACTAGCTCTGCTGTAATGACAACATAGCCATTTCAAATGGTATTGTGGAAAGAATGGTAGACAGCCTGAAGAGAGAGGCTGCACCAGGACAGAGAGGAGTGTGGCACCTGCTCATGACAAGTGCAAGCAGTTGTAGAAGGGCTAATACTAATGCACTGGGCTAATGCTAATGCCGTAGCAGTTTCAAAGAAGCACAAGGCTCATTTCACACACATTTCTTATCTGAGTTATAGAAAATAGTTTGAAGTCCAACAGAAAAGGACAAGCTTAGCAAGTATTTATTAACTGAAAATATCGGATTTATATTTATTGCCGGTATTTGTCAGTAAGTAATTAACGTATTTATTTACAGAAAAGACAGTGAGTATGAATAGCGAAAATGAGGTGTTTTTGTCTTTCTCAGATGTGTTTTGTCTCTCTCAGTCTCGGCAGATTGATCGCAACAATAAGAAGGAGGTGAAAGAGGCCAATAAGTACTACTTCATCGAATCGACCATTGCTCTCTTTGTGTCCTTCCTCATCAACGTCTTTGTGGTGGCCGTCTTTGCCGAAGCCTTCTATAACAAGACCAATCTTGAAGTGGTGTGTACACAGAGAGCGTGCTGGAGATATGGGTGGGCGGAGCTGGCTCTGACATCGGGGGTGGGCGGAGCTGGCTCTGACATCAGGGGTGGGCGGAGCTGGCTCTGACATCAGGGGTGGGCGGAGCTGGCTCTGACATCAGGGGTGGGCGGAGCTGGCTCTGACATCAGGGGTGGGCGGAGCCGGCTCTGACATCAGGGGTGGGCGGAGCCGGCTTTTACAGCAGCGGTGGATGACTCCAGGGTGTGAAGGTGTCATTGTCTCAAGCCATCATGTCAGTCTATTAAGTCATAAATTGAAACGGCCAATTTTTCTGGGTATAAATTGATGAATGCGGGGTGTAATCTGGTGCAGTTATGACAAGAATCCTCTGTTCATTCCAGAATGAAGTGTGTAATAAGTCGGGCAGTTCCCACACTGACCTCTTCCCCATGGAGAACACCACTCTGGAGGTGGACATATACAAAGGGGTAAGCCAGCTGGTTACTCAAGAAAATATGTGTTCAGTAAAAACATGGCTTTGGATGCATGCCTCCTGACTGCGTGTGGGTTTCTCTGACTGTGACCGAGTGCGTTTCTCCGACTGTGACCGAGTGCGTTTCTCCGACTGTGACCGAGTGCGTTTCTCTGACTGTGACCGAGTGCGTTTCTCTGACTGACCGAGTGCGTTTCTCTGACTGTGACCGAGTGCGTTTCTCTGACTGTGACCGAGTGCGTTTCTCTGACTGTGACCGAGTGCGTTTCTCCGACTGTGACCGAGTGCGTTTCTCCGACTGTGACCGAGTGCGTTTCTCTGACTGTGACCGAGTGCGTTTCTCCGACTGTGACCGAGTGCGTTTCTCTGACTGTGACCGAGTGCGTTTACTCTGACTGTGACCGAGTGCGTTTACTCTGACTGTGACCGAGTGCGTTTACTCTGACTGTGACGAGTGCGTTTCTCTTGACTGTGACCGAGTGCGTTTCTCCGACTGTGACCGAGTGCGTTTCTCCGACTGTGACCGAGTGCGTTTCTCTTGACCGCTAACAGGGAGTGGTGCTGGGCTGCTACTTCGGCCCTGCGGCCCTCTACATCTGGGCGGTGGGGATCCTGGCGGCCGGGCAGAGCTCCACGATGACCGGGACCTACTCCGGGCAGTTTGTAATGGAGGTCAGTGCTGGGGACTAGTCAATGCATATCTATTCTTGACTTTTTTATTTATCGCTTTTCGGTTTGGATTTAAACCCCTCCCTCCCTCCCTCAGGGTTTCCTGAACCTGCGCTGGTCGCGTTTCGCCCGAGTACTGCTGACGCGCTCCATCGCCATCACCCCCACGCTGCTGGTGGCCGTCTTCCAAGATGTGCAGCACCTGACGGGCATGAACGACTTCCTCAACGTTCTGCAGAGCATGCAGGTGAGAGGGGGCGGAGCAATGCGAAGGGTCCTCACAGTGAAGGTTCCTCGGTGTGTGAGGGGACCCCACTGTGTGAAGGGTCCCTGCTGTGTGAGGGGACCCCCACTGTGTGAAGGGTCCCTGCTGTGTGAGGGGACCCCACTGTGTGAAGGGTCCCTGCTGTGTGAGGGGACCCCACTGTGTGAAGGGTCCCCGCTGTGTGAGGGAACCCCACTGTGTGAAGGGTCCCTGCTGTGTGAGGGGACCCCACTGTGTGAAGGGTCCCTGCTGTGTGAGGGGACCCCACTGTGTGAAGGTGTGTGAAGGGTCCCTGCTGTGTGAGGGGCCACTAATTTCCTTGTTATGTGGGAGTAACAGGATGTACTTCACAGGGTTTAGCAGTACAATATTTATGGGTTAAAAATCAGTGGCAAAAGTTAAAGTATAAGCTCCCCCAGTTCTGTTATAACTAATAAGTTATTTTTGTTGAAAGTTTAAAAAAAAAAATTTTTTATGTCTGCCCCTACACTCTCATGCTCCCTTGTGGAAAGTACAGGCAATAAGCAATTTTAAATATAAAATTTATTTTTCAGGTTTAAATAAAATTTTAATTGGTGGAGCCACACCGCTTTTGTATAATTCTGTTGAGATGTAGAAAATAACAGGCAGATGTAGATTAGAGGCTGATTTTACCCTGCACCCTCAGGTTAAACATCTCTAGGAAAACCTAAGTCCATTGAGACTTTACATTAACATTCTGAATCCTGATTGGCCGTTTTTCCCGTGTGTTACACAGCTGCCATTCGCCCTGATCCCCATCCTCACCTTCACCAGCCTCACATCCATCATGAGCGACTTTGCAAATGGACTGTAAGTATGCTGGAAATACAAACAAATGCAAATGCACTGGGAATGTAAACAAATGCAAACACACTGCAGACTTTAAACAAATGCAGATTCATTATAAGTGTTCCAAGAATACCAATAACTTAACTCTCAACTTAAACCTTGAACTGCGCGTAAATATCCAACAGAATAAACGTTATGTAATATATATACATACACAAAATTAGGCAAATTATTCCTGTTTGGGAATGTAGGTATTAATCTGGGCCTGTTTCTCAAATCCCATGTCCACAGGTTCTGGAAGATTGGGGGAGGGGTACTAATCCTGGTGGTCTGTGCCATCAACATGTACTTTGTGGTGGTCTATGTGACCGCCTTGCACAGCGTGGTGCTCTACGTGCTGGCCGCAGTCCTGTCCATCGCTTACCTGTGCTTTGTGGGTTACCTGGTGAGTGACAAACACCCGTCCTGTATTTTTCTGTTCTTCAGTTTTTCATCAATGGCAATAATGACTATAAACTATCACATGCTGACATCTGGATGAGCCTTTTTTTTAAAATGATTATCTTAAGGTTGGCCTAGTTTTGTATTTGTGAACTCAAACAGACTGCGCCGTTAAAACACGGAAACAAAACCCTAGAGAAGTTCTAATCTGATCTGTACCTTCGTACGCTCGAAAGCAGGAATGTTGACGTGTCACTTTGCCTTGTGTTCATGACATTTTGCTGGGTTCCTTTAAAACGGACAACATACCGTGCTGTATGAAGCAAAGCCTTGCGTGAAATGATCCTGCAGCCATGATCAAGAACAATTCATGTTTTAAGACACAGAAAAAGAAAATGGCCGTCTGTTATTTATAACACTTTACAAAACGGTAAGACCCAGTTTGAGACATTACCTGTGGCTGGCTGAGTAGTGTCATTTAAAGATTGCAGGTTCAAATCCCAGTTGGGCCACAGCTATGTGTGTTTGAGTACTGTAATTACCCTTTATTGTTTCAGTGTAATATCCAGCTGTATAAATGGGCACATGTGTAACAAAAGAGCTGTCAGGGCTCTGGGTTAAGGCATTTGCCAAGCAAATAATGTTAATGAATCTCTTTGCAAAAGTCTGACTGTTATAGAAGAACTGAAATGATCAGTCGGGTGACTGCATTAGTCTGAATAAAATGGCTCCTGCACTGGTGTCTGAGAAGGCAAATTGCAAAGGAAAGTCTTCCTCTCAACCACACCCTCTTCGCAGACAGGCAAAGTAATGGGCCTCTTAGTACTGGGCTGTGGTGGCAACACAGGTAAATGTGTTCCTTATCAGACGCCCAAAACAGTGTAACAAAGGCCACACATTTGTTTGAATGTAGCAATATTTGAGGGAGGCGGCACCTGCGTTCAGTTAAGGGAAAAAACAAAAATTAAGTCAATCTTAACAAGCATTTTAGTCTTATATTTACATGTAAGGTCTTACTACTTTTTTGCAAAATAAGACAAAAAGATTAGATGGGCTGAGATAGTTTTACTAATTTCAAGATTTGCCAATGGGGTAAGATAATTTCACTTGTCAAGCAAAAAGTAACTTAAAACAAGTTAATACTTTATTTTAAGTCTCATTACAAGACTAAAACACTTGTTAAGACATTTTTTGCAGTGTGCTAAAGGAAAGCGGTGAGTGTGTGTATGTGCGTATGTGTGTCATGTATATTTACACCCCCCCCTCCTCTGTGCCCACAGGGCTGGCAGTGTCTGGTGGCTCTGGGCGTGTCGTGTCTGGATGTTGGCAGCAGGGTAAGAAATGGCCCCGTGGTGCTAATTGAGGAGCCGGCGGAATTCGACTCTTAACCGGCCGCCAGCAAAGTTCCCACAATGCACTTGGGCGTGCTTCTCAAAGTGACAAAACGAACAATGTGCTGTTATAGACAGTGGAGGGTGGGTTTGGAAATTTCGGAAGTGGTTTTAGGATTACAGTGTTGTAATGCAGCACATTTTTTATAATTTTTGTATTTGTGTACTTGGATTTGACTCCCAGTTTTAATTATACCTCTTGCCAACTTTCCCTCTATATGCCACAGATAATTGTTCATTAATATTTTTATCTGGTTATTTTATGTGTACAGGATCCAGGCTAACATTTTGAAATGCACAGTTGCCATTCACCAAGGGAGATTTTCATTCAGTAACGTTGGCATTGTACAGAAAAGCACATTATTAACATTGTGAATTGTTACACAGAAGGAATTATCCAGCATTGTTTTAGAGAGATTTCATTTGGAACCTGGAATTATCCAGCATTTTTTTAGAGAGATTTCATTTGGAACCTGGAATTATCCAGCATTGTTTTAGAGAGATTTCACCTGGCTAGTGTTAGGACCTGTGCTTTTACATGCTGTCAATTATATTACTAAGCAGAGGCACTTTCTCAGTCACTGAATAAAGCGAGGACGATTTTCTCGCGATAATAGCAGGTGACAATGTCAAGTATTAGGCTTTAAATCACTGGAAGTATTTTGCCGTTGAACCTCAGTTGCGACTTAGTTGCATATGATGACTTGCTGGGTGTAGCCAGTAAGATATGTAAAGGTGAGGGGGGGGGGGGGGTGTAACAAATCTTGTAAATTCTCCATACAGCAGCTAAATAATTGCATTAATTTGTGTGTTTTGTCTTCTGACAAGACACTGCTTTTAAAGCATAAGGTGCTGGTGCAGTGCACTGTCAAGCCACCAGCATTTTTTATTTTATTTTTTTTAAACCTTTTTTTATAATTGACTCTTTTATTCATATTATTATATTGGATTACTTACTGAACATTTTCGGTTTTGTAATCATGACCGACAGCTGATTAAACTATAGCTGTGTTTTTTTGGGGGGTTTTGCTAATAAAAAGACCATGTCAAACAAAGGCTGTGCACTCAAGCTTCTGGTAAAATGTAGTATTATGGAAGGAAGGGGTTTGGTGTGTCCATTCATGGTTGACAAACTCAATATACCTCGCTGTCCATCCGTTAGCCAAGCAGCAAGTTAAATTTAAGTACTGTTTACTTTATGGATCATTTGTAGCTTCTCACAATTTACCTCTAATCATTTGCCAACGTTCAGGTTTTTATATTTTTTTAAAAACCGGACGTCGATATATTGTCTGTGTGCGTGCCATCGCACACCAACCGTTTCACTCAGATTTCCGTTGTCGTGTAACGTACGCCTAATACTTGATGGTGTTGATTTCCGTTTTCGTTACTAGCACGTCGCAGTTTGTTCAGTCAAGCAACATTTCACTCACTTTAATCAAGAAGGTACTTGAAACAGCTGAGCCAGCACAGTTTCCCTGACATTTTCCACGACGCTACTTCACTTTGTCACTTAGGACTTGACTTTTATACAGTTTAGGCTGTGAACAATGTGGAATGCAGTGGAATAGTTACATACCTTGATCAAATTATATTCCGTTTTGTCAATGCTGTTCTATTTTTAACTCAATTTTACTGCCTCCTCATTGTACTTCGAGAATGTTTTCTTTCCTCATTGTAAACTATACAGAAGTGAAATTGTTAGCCTCTATCTTTTTCTTTCAGAATATTAGGGTGCAAACAGTGTTCCCATTCATTGTTTCTGTTGTTAGCCTTGATGTATTACATATACTCTGGTTTATATTGAAAATATTTAACGTTTAATTTCCTTTGACGTGAAATTACCTTGACTTTAACATGCTAAGGCTGCAATTTGCCCTTTCTGTCAAGACGGAAATATCCGCATCAACGCTCAGAGCTTGAGTTTTCCTGTCTTCATTTTAATCCCTGTTTGAAGTTCCGTTTAACTTAGTAAGAGATGTTGCCTCTGTAAGACAGTGTTGCCTTCAATATCATTTATACATCAAAATGAAAAAAAAACACAAATAAAAGTGAAACCGTTGAGACAAAACCAGGTGTCTTTGTGTTTTGCTGTCTGCATGGTTTAATAACTCCACTCCACTCTGACTCCACCTTTGAACAATTAAATTACAGTGGTATAGGTAACACTGAATGGATAAAAAATCAATCACAATTAAGATGATTAATGAGCAGCAAGCCAACAAAAACATGAAGAATATTAATTTTGTTGTAACACTATACCTTGCTCGCTTTCTTGAAATATGTTCTGAACTCAATATTGAATAAGCCAAACAGGAGGTTGATATGCATCACAGAGCTGATCGATGCGGATGCACCGTATGTATGGTCCATCAACGGTGATAATTTATTTCCGCTATTTAATTCAAGCAGCGTGAATGTGGCAAGGGTAATGACCTTTGCTACAACTGCTGTTGTGTTTGCTTGTGTTGCAAGCTGGCTGTTCCTGTTGTACAGGATGCCCTGGCAGTAAGTAAATAATTTTCGGTTCCAATTTCCTCTATCGCCATTTATGCTATTGCTAGGCACTCCTGCTCAGTGTTGCGGTTCAGTTATTCAAGTTTGTTAGTTGGAATGTTCTGGAACGTCGGGGTCGGTGGAATGAGCGAAAGGGTCGTATAACGCATCATCATCCTACGTCTCCTACGTCTGCCACCACAAATCTTTTATTTATTTAAAAAAACAAAAAAAAACAACTATTAATTGTGTTATTTAAATTCTTTACGTTTTCATTCATTGTATTAAATGTCTGGATGTCCCTCCTCCCTACCAAGTGTAACTACAATGCAGCCTTGATCTTAACGCTGAATAAAATATTTAGCGGTTGTTTTGTGCTGCTTAAATACTTTTTTCTGATAATTATAGCCACCGATGGGTGGCTTATGTCCTGTCTGGAGTGTGGTTGGGTCCCACGCTGTGGTATTGAAGGCAGGCTGTGCCAGTTCCAAAGGGCAGTGCACAATAGACTATGGGATGATTGACAGCATCTCATTTTTCACTTGCTGCCCCCTTTTGGCCAACTGGGTACCTGCAGTCTGCATGCACAAGCTGCACAGGAAGTGTAGTCCTCCAACCGAACAAACCTGCGAGCTCAGTCGAGCTACAGGAAGCGGCGGCCAACAGCAGCGGGCACACTCTCCCAAACTGACATACAAGGTTGCAGCCGTGCCATCAGCTGATAAAAAAATAATAAATAAAAAAAAGGGGTTAAAATTTGTTTAAATAAATTATTTATTTTTTTAATTACAGTGACCATCATGCACAGTGTACAGTGTGCAAGGAGAAAAGTTATCATTTAAATGAGTTATTCAAAGCTAATGTTGCCTTTTTTATTAAACCTTTATTTAACCAGGCAGGTCACGTAAGAACAAAGTTGGCCTGACAAGTGGGGGTTGGGATATCGGCCTGAAGTGCCTTTAGGTTGAAAAGGTGCCTCAGTCAGTGCAGTGGGTTGACCTTAATGGATAACACTGAGGAAATACAGAGGTGAACAGACTTATAGAGATAATGGCCCTTCTGCTGAGGCACTGTGAAAGTGTGACGTGGTGAAACGTTGGAGCATGTGTCAAAACATGCTGATTTGCAGTAACAAACCCTTTTATGAAGAAGTTAACGGGTATGAAAGGGTAATTGCAGGATCATTTTGTTCATTTGTAGCAACCAATCATATAACTTGCCTGGGGTTGAGGTTGTGTGCTTACACCTGAAACTAAAGTTTTAAAAATTAAAAAAAAAAAACCCTGTCATGAAAAGACACCATCAGCGCTCGACCACTTGTACTTTTCAGTCAAGAGATTTCAAATTTCTTATATGCAAAGTGTATCTGTCATGTTCGTAATGTGCAACATAAGAAAAAATACATATTGGAAACAGAGATGAATCCTTACAATGCCTTTGAAACTAAAAACCAACCAAATATGGATGGTGACAGTTAAACTGCTGTTTTCTTTCTCTCTCTCCCACCCCCCCCCCCCCCCCCCCCCCCCCCCCCTCTCAGGTACGTCTGGGTCTGAACGCTCACACGGACATTTACCTGCTCAATGACATGGACAATGATGTGTGTGTGGAGAGGTGAAGGGGACGGGGGCGGGCGGGCGTTAGCAGGCTGGACACGCCAGCGATTTAGCGGGTTCTACCCATAGGCTGTATAAAAATATGGACAAAGTCACTGTGACGTCACCCATTGCCTTCCCACGGCCTCGTAAAAACCGAATTGAAGCTCCGGATGCATTTTTCGCCGCCAGTTTGTACAAACTGTCTGCTCCGTGGAGCCGAAGAGGACTCAACCTGTCCCTCTGATTGGTCCTGAACAAATGTTAATACCCTCTCCAAACGACACAATATTTAAAAAAATCAGCACATGCAGAGGCATTAGATGAAGAAAAGGCACCTATTGCAATTGCATTTTTTTGTGGGAAAAATTTATTGACTGAGTATTTTGACCACATTGCTGCCATTGACTTACATGGTGTAAGACCTATACTGGAGCCAATCGCAGTGGCGCTAGTGAGCAACGGCACAATTGCCGCTCCCAGCCCGACCAGGAAGTGAGCTTCAAAACGAAAGTCCAGTCTTGGCCCCTTGGTTCCACCCCATCGCAGACATATTGGGCCTTTTTTTTTTTTTTTTTTTTTTGGAGGGAGCCGGTACGGTTTCTTCCCTCCTTGCCTTAATCGAAGGTTTGAAGTGATCTTCTGCACGAGAAACGGTCGTGTCCACCACCTCTCGACATTCCTTCAGGCGATGTTGGCTTTTATTAGTTCATTAGTCAGCAAACCAGGTATCTGGCTGACAGTTAAAATGAAAAAAAAAAAAAAAAAAAACTGGGATAAAGTTACAAAGCTTCATACATCATTTTCTGTTGAAACTCTATAACTGGATACAAGGCGTGATTAAAAGCGCTCTGCAATCGCAACGCTATGGTGCTAGAATCGGGGTAACAGTGCACCTCACACTGGAAGCTGATCTTCAAAATCCAGACATGGAACCATTTTGGGGAACAGAAACATACTTCTGTATTTTTTTTTCTTTTCTTTTCAGATCTATTTGTCTTCACTTTCCTATCTCCATAAGGTGGATATTTTAGTCTTGGGGAAATATTTTCATTTAATAGTTTGTGGAATTAAGTTTCCAAGCCCTCCATAAATACACCAGACGTGGTGGAAACGATTTTGCTTTCCGATAGAAAAACACCCCCATTGCTTTTCTTTGTTCGTCCATGCAGGGGGCGGTTTTAGCAGATCTGTGGCTATGTATCAGGTAAACGTGGTGTTTGGGCATTAAGGCACCGCAGTTTCCCCCCACCCACACACACACTGAGATGTGCCACAGTCTTTTTGCCTCAATGCATCCTTTATAGGGTGGAAGGGTGTGAAGCTAGCATTTGTTGCCACTGGTTGGCATTTTTTGTTTGTATTTGAAACATTTCCATTATTCCACGCCCAAATAGATCACGCTTATATTCTATGTTATATTTATATTTTAGGCCACAGTACTCAATTGCTTAGCAAACACGCCCTTGTCTGAAGAGTCCTACTTCTTGTCCTTCTGGACATGATGCCAGTTTTTAAGCTATTAATTCAGACTTTCTTTTTTTGACATAATGTGTACATATTAAAACTGTAGTAGGCAACTTTCTCAAGGGTCGCAAATGTTGTAAAAACACTTTGAAAGTCACAACACCCGTTGGGCCCTGTCCACAGAGAAAGAGGACACACCCCCAGCCGAGTGTTTCTCAGTCGTGAATGTGAATCAGGGTTACAGACTGGCATAGCTAAGTTACACTAAAAATGTCAGCTCCAAGAATCCAGGTAAAACAACAGAATTTTTGTTGTGCCAGAGTTTACCAATAACGCAACAGCATTTTCCATTTAGTCGCCGAGTTCAGTAGCTTGTGTTTTTTTGTTTTTTTTTGCTAAGTTCATGAGTCTGAATTTAGCCATCTAATGTTACGCGAAAGCTAACATTAGCAAAATGTTACACGTGTAAATTGTTGAACAAAGCTACCCTCTATCCCGGACTTTTACCGAATACACCTAGCCCCAATTCGGTACTCTGCTGGACGTTTACATTAGGACCGTTTTTCTGGTTTTCATAACCGATGAGCCACTTTGTTTTTGAAAACAAGAAATCGGGCTGAGTCTCCTGGTGTTAGAATGCAGAATTAGAGGGTATAAACGCACAATGCAGAATTAGAGGGTATAAACGCAGTGTATGGTGCTGGATTTCTCTCACAGCTGCCCTGTCTGATTGCTCCCAACTAAGCACGACCGTTCCTCAAAATCTTTCTAAAAAAAAGGTGCCTTCTCCAGCTTTCATACTACGCACATGAGCAAATATGCTACAAATGTAGCTTTGTTTGGGGCTGTTAGAACAGTGCAAGGAATGAAGATGGTTTATTGTCATAAGACTTTTTAAACCTTTGACCTGTTGAGTCTGTTCAAATTATGGGTGGATAAACATTTATGGAATAACAGAGAGACATAAACGATTGTCCAGTACATTTGGAAAAGTCTATAATGGTGGCGCAGGGATGGATTATTCTAATTGTAAATATTCTGCAGTGGAAGTCTGGTTTATCCCTCGGGTACACACACTATTTTAACAACAGGGAGGGAAATGATATACCAATGTGGACCTGTGTTTTTATCATTAATACCTTTTACCTAATTTGCCATTAATTAGCCATCAACACACAACTGTGTATGCGACACAATAGAGGAATGAAAACCTTGCCAGCTTAGGCTAATGTATAGTGTGTGATAAACTCTCTTAGATTACTTGATATATGTTCTTTCTGCAGGTGGCAAGTTGAAATTAACTTAAAATAGATATATGTATTCTTCAGTTGTTTATTCAGTTTTAGCATGCTCGATGTCATTCCTTTATTGTGCTGTGAACACCTTGTGTATAGATGCATTTACAAATACTTATTTACCAACTTCTGTTAGACTGTTTGATATGTGCAAATGTATGTGTTGATACGAGTCATTTTAAACAGTAACATATTGCACTTTGCCACGTTTAACCTCTAGAGGGCTTTTCAAACTGCACTTTCTTAGTCTCGAGTTGTCCGTGACCCTAAGCCCAAACATCACAAATCTCGTAAAGTCGAGGCAATGTGATCGGACAGTAAACATTCCACAAGTGTCCTACAGTTGACCCTGACCCCTGTTTTACACCATTTATTTTGGCGCCATGTTTTGGGTGATTTTTGGGGTTAGCCCTAAAAAGTCGGCATTAACCATGCTCAGGGCAGGCTTAGCCCAGGGCCAAGGTTGGTGCTATCCTTCTTAAGAATGTGCAACTGTGAAAAGCTCACTTAGCCCTGACCTAAACTGGGCTAAGCTCAAAATCTGCGGTGTGAAAAGCCCTTAGATGAAATGAAGAGCATACATGTTTCTTTCCTGTATTGTAAATGCACAGACAATGAGTTGTCCCTAATCAAGACTGCATTTCAATGCGAATTACTGGTACCTTTGAATGCAAACTACACTGGCCACCAATTTGGTCTTAACTTATTCGGTATTAAGCGCCCAGTGAGCAAAAGCCGAATCTAGACGTCGAGGGGTGGAAATCTTGGTTGAGACACGTTTTGACATAAACGGACTAGTTTAACCCTAATGTAGCTCAGGTTTCACCCGGATATAACTTGGCTACATCCTAGCCGGCTAAAATACTTTCACTTTTCAACCAATTTTAGTCGGTTTTTCACCTGAACGCTAGATGCTGTTTCACCTACTTTTCAACACAAAAATGTTCACTGGGTGTTATGGAAAATGTGGGTTTGAAAACCATCTCTCAAGAGCCCAGTTGTAAATATGCAACATGAACAATATGCTTCTAAAGCCACACATTATCATGTATGTTTGTAAGGGTCTAAAGAAAAATGAGAAGCTGAAAGGTGTATTCACTTTCATAATGCCTTTATTATTCGTACATTGTTGTGTTCACCGAGTGTTCGTGAGGCTTAAGCAAAGAGCCAAAGAGACATTTCTACCGTTTATACTTTTACAATTACCAAAGAAATTGTATATCACAGTGACTAATCGTGCCAAAAAAAACTTGTATTTGTATTAAAAAGCTCAGACTTTATTTCTCAGCTTTTGTTTTTCTGCCACCTTAAATATTAAGTTTAAAGTTTATAATGCGTACAAAATAAAACGTAATAATAAGTGACCTCACTGTGAGGCGGTACATAGACTCAAACCTTGCTGTGATGCTGTTAGCTGGCTTAAACTTCAGTGCCTGTTGGTGTAAGTGCAGTGTTTAATACTTATCTCAAAAAGACAAAAAAAATATATTTTTGAGTCATTATAACTCAATGTATTTTTGGACTGGCCACAAAGAACAGCAACTGAAGGCTGCCTGTAGTAGTGACTGACATTTGATGTCAGTCTTTGTTGTTTCTCAGATTCACATTTTCTCGTACAGGGGAGGTATAATGAAGTTGGCGTTAGATTAGTAGTCATTGGTCATTTTAGCAGACGTAGGGTCATGAAGCGCGACTGTGACCGCCTCACTTATCCCCAGGATCTTTGGGAGCAAGGTACTCATTGTACATGGAGT
>CM056380.1:737794-784395 GCA_029718625.1 Synaphobranchus kaupii | reverse complement strand
AGTCTCTATCCCACCCAGGGTTAACTGCGTTAGTGTAAGGCTCAATCCCACCCAGGGTTAACTGCGTTAGTGTAAGGCTCAATCCCACCCAGGGTTAACTGCGTTAGTGTAAGGCTCAATCCCACCCAGGGTTAACTGCGTTAGTGTAAGGCTCAATCCCACCCAGGGTTAACTGCGTTAGTGTAAGGCTCAATCCCACCCAGGGTTAACTGCGTTAGTGTAAGGCTCAATCCCACCCAGGGTTAACTGCGTTAGTGTAAGGCTCAATTCCACCCAGGGTTAACTGCGTTAGTGTAAGGCTCAATCCCACCCAGGGTTAACTGCGTTAGTGTAAGGCTCAATCCCACCCAGGGTTAACTGCGTTAGTGTAAGGCTCAATCCCACCCAGGGTTAACTGCGTTAGTGTAAGGCTCAATCCCACCCAGGGTTAACTGCGTTAGTGTAAGGCTCAATCCCACCCAGGGTTAACTGCGTTAGTGTAAGGCTCAATCCCACCCAGGGTTAACTGCGTTAGTGTAAGGCTCAATCCCAACCTGAGCCCTCTGGACTCGTGGACTCGCACACTGTAATGGCGTATTTCCGAGGGCAGGTAAGTCTGCGTTGATGCGGACTTGCAAAAAGTGCGGGTAGAGGGTGCAAAAGTCGGCTTCACAACGCTGTTTTCACAACGGGACAGCCCTCAGCACTCGCGGACGTAACGAGAACGAGAACGCGTCTGAGTCCACGGGTCTAGAGAATGGGGTTCAGCCTGACTCTTTTCCCCTGTGTCTTATTGGGCCACTGCAGGTATGAAAAGATTGAGTATTTACCGCCCAGGAAGAGGTAACTCCTGCGTTTGGCATAGAGGGCACTCAGAGTGAAGCACAGGAATATCACAGAGGTGCTCAGGAAGGCCGTCACGATGATGCTGGTCAAAAACAAACGAGACATGAAAACAAAATTAATCTCTGTGGCATTACACCCCTGAGAACACTGAAGCACATGCAAGGATGGATTGGATATATTTTTTGGTAATGGCAGCCATATCAAATTTTGTGGACCAACCATGTGACCCATCGTGCCTTTAGAAGGTTCTGGCTTATTGATGCCTCTCTTTACTGGTATTTTCAAATTAATGTCTGGTTTAATGTCGTCTTTTTGTAAATTATGAGTAGCGAGCCTACATTCATTACTGAATCATGCATGATTTCAATTCACTATTCCAATTGACTTATCCTATTTTTCTTGTAATAAAATTATTTAATCGTAATCTGATACAGTGTGTTTTGACTTGTCCATTGATTCCAACAAGTTACTGCTCAACTAACCTATCAACAAACGTGTCAATTTTCATTTTCAATAATAATTATTAAATTAAAATGCATAAAATATATTTTAAATGTAGGCTAAGTGAGGGGTTTTAGCAGGTAATATCACTTGTGCTGGACATTGTACAAGGGCATCGACTGTTGGAACAGCTGGATTCAGGACATACACGATTTACTTAATCGTCACTTCTCCAACAATATTTTAAAAAAAATTAAAGACATTTCTCATTTACAGAAGTATTCACCCCCCCCCCCCCCCAAAAAGAAAAAAAGAAACATCAGGTAAGAGGAGGAGGAAGAGGAGGAGGGAAGATCAGGGGTGCCTGGTCCATTCAAATAAAATGAATAAATTAAGAAACCACACTGACTTCTTACCTTGGATTAACAGAAATGACAAAGTCCATGGTAGGCCCCAAACCAACACCTGGCACAGAGACAGAGAAAACATTTCACACAGATGCAATAGCAGTTTAGTTAGTGAGAGTGAGTCAGAGCACGTGCTCTTTAAGGTGAGGTCACTGACGCTCTATAGCGGACAGGCTTAGAGTATATATAATGCAGAGACAGCGATGGCAATACAAACCAATAGGGAGCACACCCGAACCAGGAAGTTTTAATTTTGCGCTCATCTCACATGCGCAGTTGCGTCCAGTCAAGTCACATGTGCAACGAGGAAGACGCACAGCGGTGACGCAGAGAAGGTGATGCCAAAGCCCACCCCCCTTCTACACAAGGGGCTGCGCCCCAATATTCTTCACTCCCCACCTCCCTTCCTCCACTCCCCCACTACCACTCCTCTCCTCCCCGGAAGTATGCAAAACTGCCTGAACGTTTCGATTTGCAAGTATTTGCATGTAGAGTATACAATGTACCTGGCATTGCGGTTTGCGTCGAGACATTAATTAATATGTAACCATTAATACATAATTAAGATGTAATCAGCGACATTAGATTAAAACACAAAGATCCGTTTCCGGGGCACGGAGTAGAGGAGAGGTGGTAGTGGAGGAAGGGAGGGTGCATTTTTCTATTGGGACGCACCCAAGTTTTCCACGGGTGATAAACGTATAGGATAAAAGTTGATGATATTGACAAGGACAGGCTCCATTTATGTAGGCTATGCGGAAAAAAAACACGCTTTCACAGATTCAAACAACACTACGATATTGAGAAAAGTATTTTTGACCAAATCCAACGTTAATTTGTTTAGTTAAAACTGATATTAGCTATCTCCTAAACTTTTTATGATCTGACAGCTAAAATTAGATACTGACACAGCTGACCAAATCTTATCCTCGCAGTTTAAATTAATTGTTGTTTATGTTATATAATTTCGGATTGCCGCAATAAAGCGCTTTATTTGGTTTATCTTCATTGTGCATTGGTTTTAAATAAAAATGAGAATTTCGATTAATTTTCAAGATTTGTTGTTCGCTTGTTAACTCGTTTATACGAGCGTGTGTGCGGTTGCAGTAGGCCTATTTCCATGCAACTACACAGACAAACACGCACACACTGAATTTCCATCGTATTGAATTAGCTACACACCTATCGAAAATTCCATGAACTTTATATCGTGACAGCTATCGGTGTAACGTTATGTAAACACGCAGAAATGAATAATATCCGCTTGAAATGAATTCACTCTATTGGTATAGTGCTATCATCCAAAGTCTTATGTTCATAATATAGCCAATATTAACATGTAGGCTAGGCTACATGTTTTATTCAATAAAATAACAGCAAACACAAACTAATTAAGATGAAATTAAACAGAAATGGCAAAACGCCTCAGCAAGTGCATGTTCCTGTATGTTGTTAGTGTACAATGCAATTTGCCAATACAGGCGTTAATGCAAAGTTCACGGTAGGCTACAAGGTTAGAAAGATAATGTAACTTAATATGACAGGCCCGGCTACTAAGGGAAACGTTACTAGGCCTACCATTTTTTAAACAATTTAGCTATTATGGAATTATGCAATAAATACAGCAGCTTCACACGCAGTCCTGGATTTAGGCCTACCTGAAAAGGTGTATCCCCGAACTCGAACCTGAACTATTGGTAGGCTACACGTAAGCAGCACAAACTGGCATTTTGACTAAATAGCCTACACCGTAGGCTACAAATGTAGGCTACCAACACTGAAGAAAGTTAATGTGAGCACTCTAGTTAAGGTTGGCTGGCATGCGCACAGTATTCACCAATAAGGATTTTGAATTATAGGCTATTATAACATTTAGAACAGGACCATACATATGTAATAAGCAGTTGTTTTAGGCTACTTGAAATAAAGAAAGACTATTCGGAGGCACTCGTCTTTAGAAGTTCTTAAGTTTTAAAAATGGCTTTTATTCGCCTAATATCGCGGCATTGATTTGGGAAACATGAAGGTAGCCCTCCCGTGGCAGCTGAGCCTATAGGTAGCCCTCCCGTGGCAGCTGAGCCTATAGGTAGCCCTCCCGTGGCAGCTGAGCCTATAGGTAGCCCTCCCGTGGCAGCTGAGCCTATAGGTAGCCCTCCCGTGGCAGCTCAGCCTATAGGTTTTATAATCATGTAAGGGACGTTGGCAGAACAAATGAATAAAACATCCCTTAAATCATTAATTAATTCATCAACACAAGCGACATTTGTCCGCACTGGAATTATGACAAATAACGAACCTAATAAAAGCAGTTTTTCTTTCTGCCTGATTTTAACCTTCATTATCAAGGCTAATAACATATATGCCTATATAATAAAGTAGCCTAATCACCGAAATAGCTATTCCATCATATTCAGCCTAATCAAAGGCTAATCGTTTTAATATATTTTTGAAATATAATTAATCTGTCTTCAATGTGATGTTTAAGCGACAGATTTAAAACAGAGGAATCATTCAATGGTGTTATTCATTCCATTTATATAATTCAACTGAAAACATGGATAGGCTATCAATAAACGATTTTTAATAATGACTATAAATAAATGGTGCAATCATGACATGTCCAAGTGTTGTTTCATTTCAATTTACTATATTTTTCATCTCAATGGCATAGTATAGGACATGTTCTCTTAACTTTCTGCCATAAGTGCACCTTACAATCGCAGACTTCAGCTTCTCTTTCCTAACACTGTGCATTAGTTATACGAATCTCCAGAACCACATTATGTCATTATCCAACTCAGACATGCGCACTTTCCAACTACGGCGCGAAAATGTGACATAGGCCAAAATAAATAATACAAAAAAAATTCATATCTTTGTCTGTGTGGTAAGAACCAAAAAAATTACTTCGGAAAAATGCTAAGTGATTTTTTAAAGAAATATAACGCAGAGTTAACATCATTATATTCGCGGAAATATTTTTTATTTGTTGTCAAAAATTAATGGAGCCCAATGGGAAAACTGGCTTTTTGAGCGCAAATCATAGATATCAGCAGAGGGCGACATTATATCCGGTGCTGAGGTTGAGAGCCGAAAGCTGCCCCCTTGTGGACAGGTCAGGTCCTGCACGCTTCCCTCCTCTCCACTGTCTACAGTACGTAGGAGGTGCTGTTTAATTACAGTGGTATAGAGTACTCAAGTGACTACATCACGACGGTTTCGGAAGTAAATTACCCATTAATTTAGAGCGAAGACATTAACTAAAGCTTACTTTTAAACCATTTCTACTGATTATGTCTTACCCTCAATTTCCCGGATTGTTCAATATAACGCCCGTTCGCAAACTATGTCATTTTTCAGGACCAACTTCGAGTATATTTTACGTTTTAGTATTTTTTTTGTGAACATACCAGCGCTGGCACTGTTCAAAAACTCCACGTCCCATAATTCCCTCCGAACGAGCAGCCTTGACTCCAGACGTTGTCATATAACGTTAGCCAGCAGTAGCACACAGCTTCGTTTTTAAACACTTTTTTCTAATGTTAGCTAGCTAGCTTGAAGGACTAAAAGCTAGAATTGCTTTATGTGGTTAACCGTAGCATAGTTTCTGACGGGCTTCTCTACATAGCAAGCTAACATTCAGCGGCAGTAGCCTACTCCCATCTGCCACAGAGCAGACAGACGAGATGATATCTTATTGGTCGAGAACCACCCGTGCGTTGCAGTACTGGATATGCAGTCCGTTAAAGTGGACTACAAGTCGAACTACAATCATTAATGCATTACTTTATTTTTTTTAAAACACTAATTGGAACATGCGATGTATGGTCTATATCCTTGTACCACACAGGCTAATCCAGGAACGTTTCGGCTCATTCTACAAATCAGATTTCAAGAAATAGTCGATAGTCTCCCAAGCCCATTCTATCTTCCATAGGGAATTTACTTCCGAAACCAGACTCCGCCCACAACTGACGTACTCACTTGAGTACTCTATTGAGCACCAGGGAATTTTTTCACACACTGGCCAGAGTGGCTCGTGGATTCTAGAAATCACCAGCCATTTTCAACATTTTACAGCCACATTACCTTTTACAATATATCACAACCTGGTTGGTTACCGGCCAAAGTGGCTGCAATAGTACAAATCTTACCAGCGACAATCAAAATTTTACCAGCATTTGGCTGGTGGCCACTCACGCTCTGTTGGGCACTATACTACAGCAGGGGTTCCCAAACCGGTCCTGGGGACCCCCTGTGTACGCTGGTTTTCGTTGCAACCACAGTTGCAATCCCAGAATTTTAACAAGCTGTAAATTTTTCTTAATTAGGTGCTTTTCATGTTTGGAAGAATTATTCACCCTCTTAAGCCACATTATGTCAGAAATAGCTATGCATGCCATGTAGAATAAGCACAATGTGAACATGGGGTGTTTATTCTACATGCCATGCATAGCTATTTCTGATATAATGTGGCGTAAGAGGGTAAATAATTCCTCTTAACATGACAAGCACCTAATTAAGAAAAATTTACAGCTTGTTAAAATTCTGGGATTGCAACTGTGTTGCAACGAAAACCAGCATACACAGGGGGGTCCCCAGGACCGGTTTGGGAACCCCTGTACTACAGGATACAAATATTTATGAAGAGGCATGCCCAAGGACAAAACATCGACAGCCAGGGTATTGTCATTGGCAACGCCTCTTCATGAATAGCCATAAGATGTATAAAAGCGGAATGTTCCGGCTTCACACCTATAGGTTTTCACACATAGGCCGTTTAGGCGATGCCTTGAGTTTCTAGAGAAACTTAAACACCTTAAATAAATTTTTTTTTTTTTTTTTTTTTTTTTTTTTTTTTACAAACAATGCATTTCTATGGCTGGATACTTACCAAATCAATTCAGGCCAAGTACCCTGTTCAAGGGTACAACTGCAGTGTCCTAACCTACAACTTTCAATGTTGTTGACCGTCCGTTTTATGGAGGGAATCTGAGCAACGGAACACCAGACTGCCATCTAGCTGCTGCTAATTCTATTAACATGGACAGTGGCTGTTTTGACCATGCTGGTCATTAAGCCCTAGACCCTGAGCTGACCAGAGGAGGATGGGTTCCCCCCTTGAGTCTGGTTCCTCCCAAGGTTTCTTCCTAGTTACACCAGGGAGTTTTTCCTTACCGCTGTTGCCATTGGCTTGCTCTTGTGGGGGTTTAGGCTGGGTTTTTTCTGTGAAGCGCATTGTGACAACTAGTTGGGAAATGCGCTATATAAATAAATATTGATTTGGTTTGATTTGACCTTTACCTGTGAAAAAGGCGAATCCTGCAAGCATTGCCAATCTCTTCTTCTCCGTCTGGAGCTGTGTGGCGTCATGGCCAACCACGCCATCATTCCGAGAGAGCCCAGCATTGACAAGAGCCCACCCTGGTGGAACATTTTAAGGAAATTGGATTATACAAGGTTTGGATGGGGGGTATTACATACATGTTCCCATAGATTTTAAATTTAAATAATTACTAATTGGCGAGGGAGACCATGTGGGAGAATCGGGGCCTATAATGCAGTCATACCTTTGTCATCTTTACAAGACCTATAACAGTTGTAAACTGACCACTTTTACAACAGAACTACCTTGGACTAGTCATTTCCTTGCCATTATGATGTCAAAATGGAATTGAGCCTGCATGCGCTTGAGCCACATCATGACATCATGAGTATCCACAGAAAGACAGCCCATAGACTCCTATACGGTGTGCATGAGGACAAGTGGGTGCTACCTGCAAATACCTTCCCCCTCGGAAACAAAACCCAAAATCCTCACAGCAGTTCTAAACCTCAACCAATTATTATTACTACTTTTTTTTTGTGTGTATCGTTAATATTTAACAGGGTCTTAAAAAACCAAGCAGAAAAATAGCGTTAGAGACGTCGGGAGACCGAAGCGGGTTCCCCCTGCGTGCTTTACCTGGAAGAGGCGCGTGACCACGTGGACGTAGGACCCAGCTGCAGCCACAAACATGCACACGGCGAGACTGGAGTACACATTCTTCAGGTGCTGCCGGGTGGAATAGGATCTGGGCAGGGAATACACAATGGTGCATTTCACACAACAAAATAAAATCTAAGCCTCACAATGACTGCTTTGGTTTTACTTATAAAACATCTGCACAAGAGAGTGACTGTGAACACTTGTGTCATCACTTCACATTTACTGCAAAATCTGTGTGTTTACAATGCACATATCGGTATTTATCCGTTCAGATGTTAAGTCATACAGAGCAGCTATATATACAAGTTATATATGCCTGTGTGCATGGGGTTTACTTTGCAAATAATGAAATATTTAACGACTACAATCTACAGTTTTCCCTTAAACACTGTCAAGCATGTGCAATTACTACCTTTGACCAGAGTAATTCAAGGATGAAAGACAATTATCCATATTTAATTAACTATATTGGCCATGTGTGTGGAACTCCCACAGTGCATCACAGGCTCACGTGAACCAATCACAATACATGGATCCTCAACAGCAAAGCAATAACCTGGTCCGATCCATTTTGGATGGGAGATCATATCTCACAGAGTTCATCTCCTATCACTGGTATAAACACTGCCAGTTGCACTAACTAACCAATTGAAGTTGAGTTCTAAACAAAAGGCGGTCTAAAATTCCACTGTTTACGTGGATTTGTACCAACCAGCTTACATTTTAAAAAATTACAGAGTGGCAGCAAGCTGAATACTCACATCTGGGAGAATTTAAACAGGGCATCAAAATTTATGTTGCGATCAAACACGTTCATTTTCAAACCGCTGTAGGCGATCTGGCTCTGGCGTTCAATTACCTGCAAAGAAAGTCGACGCGCACACAAAAAAGCAAGAATGTTCAAACTTTGGTCAGGTTTATGATTATTTTTTTGCTGATTAATTGAGCATTACATTTTGATACCATTTTTTACTGTGTTACTGTGGATGGCCTTACGCAAATTTACTCTTAATCGCCATGATTAACAGGTATAAACTATGATCTTAGCAGTGTAGTACCGTATACATGGAAAATATTTCATATAAGTCACTCAGGAAAGGTGTCTTCAAAACAAAGCTCTGACTAATAATCGACTCGATTTATAGGGCATTCGTGGGGAGCAATGTGTGTGTTAGGTACCACAATAACCTAACACTAAAACAGAGGGTCAAAGACAATTGGTTGGTTATATATTTTTGTATTTCTATTAGTCTGCCAATCTCGTTTCAGGCAGGCTAAGATACGGTCCGTAGCAGCACGCAAAGGGCGTAGTTCATCCTTCCTGGTTAGGATACTTTCGGTTACATAGCTTTTGCGCGTGCGTGTGGGTGTAAGGTAATTTATTTATAGGGCCGGCTATACTTTTAAGATTTAGTTTGTGTTTTTTGTCTTTTCTGGTATTTTTTCTTACGTTGTTCAGCCGTATGTTTATTACGTTGTTCAGCTCGCTGCTAACTTAGTTACTGTAGCAAGTTGAAAAGTCCTGGCCCTTTCAAGCTTGAAGTGTTCAGATCGCTATTCCATCATGACTTTCATTTGTATCTGATGATTTGACAGAGAGAACGGAACACATAAAATGAATCGTGTACACTGCTAAATGAATTCAAATAAATGTAATTGTTTACCTAACGTTATATTGCTTGCAAATTAGCATGACTCCTTGGTTACCACAAGTCTCCCACGTTACGGCCCCTTGTTGGCTGGCTAGTGTAGTGATGAAACATTGATGTAACCACTTATCATGCGTAACGGAGGTTACATCAGGGCAAGTGCAAAGGGTCCGCTTTAAATTACTTTATTTCGAAAATTGTGTTATTGCAATGTAACAAGTTAGCTAACGTTAACGTAGGTTATTTAATGGAGATTGGCGTAGCTAGTTAACGTTAACAGTTAAGAAAACAACAAGCTAGCATAGCTATAAGTTATCTCGCACTACGTAACAGCTTTTAAGCAGAAATATTGACACATCATGTTATCAGTGCCATTGTGTAATTAGGGGGCGTTACCACAGCGATCACGCCAGTGGCTAGCTAACGGTAGCTAGCGCTACACAACGGGCCTAGACAAATATCTGGCTAGCCAGCCTGAACATAAAACACAGGATTAATAACTATCTTTCTGGCAACCCACTATCAGCATATTCGAATAGCGTAACTAGCTAGCTAACTAGTTGGTCAGCAAACCCACTAGCTACTGCTGGGGACACGTCTGTATACGTTAATTGAGCTAGCTGCTAACCAAGTTAACGAACCTATTGCTTAGCAACTATCTCCAGCTGGCTAACGTTAGCGACACAGAGAATAACCTATTTTTCAGCCTAGGTTACTGTATATTCAAAGCACAACAATGAAAACAATATCATACAACGACTTTAACGATACGTTGGGAGGGCAGCCAGTTATCGGAGATTACATTATAGCTTGGATAGGCTAGCTATTCCTGGCTAATGCTACGGAATCGTTCTCGTAATTTCCCTTCACCCGCTGACATCTTGATTCGACTACGAACACGTCGCGATCAAAACTGATGAGTTCGGTTATTTTGAATCAAATATACAAACTACAAGCATAGCTATGCGTAAAGCACACTTACCTGATTAATGGCACGTATTGTGTCCGTTTGAGTCTCTAGATCTCTCTCTCGAGTCTTTCTCTTTCGCTTTTCTCTTGCCGTATTCTTATCGGAAAGTACGTTTGTGCTCAACTGTACGCGGTGACGTCACAAGCACCGTCACCGTCACCGCCCCCTGTGCAACTCGAGCACAACTGTTGCGTTTCTTGCGTGCGGATTGCATGTTTCCAGTTTTTGGCTGCAAATCCACGGCTTCGGGGAATAACAATTGGCACGAGCAGGCTAAACATGTTTAGGTAGCTCGCTAAATATTTACAGTTCTCTCCCATACGCAGTTCAGCATTAAAACTCATCCAATACTTTCACACATAAAACTCTTGTCTTGGATAGCCCCGGTTCAGATGTAACAATGTAGAATATTTAAAATATCCGTGATTCAATGTCCATGGAATTCCCTGCTGGTTAAATGCATTAGACCAGTGGTTCTCAAACTCGGTCCTGGGGCCCCCCTGTGTATGCTGGTTTTCGTTCCAACCACAATTGCGAGCCGAGAATTTTAACAAGCTGTTAATTTTTCTTAATCGCACTTTTCATGTTTTGATGGATTATTTACCGTCTTAAACCAAATTATGTCAGGAAATAGCTATGCATGCCATGTAGAATAAATGTCCCATGTTCACATTTTGCTCATTGTGCCATTTTTTTTCCAGAAAGTCTGTGCATGCCACTGAGAGACACACTCTTCCTTAAGGCCTGTGTTTGTGTGTGTGATGTAATTTAGCCAAAACTAATATTCACTTCAATCCGTTGGGGGGGGCTATGTCAGCATGCACGCCCCCCTCAACCCAGGTGGGGCCCCCATGTTGGTACACGCAGAGGAGGTTCCTCTTTTTCACTTTTCACCCCTGCCCCTTAGAGAGCCTACGCACGCCACTGCATGGTAAGATAATAAGATAGCACCTCTAAATTTAACAAACTTGGACATTTTCAATTTCAACCTTTACTCTTATGAAATTTCAAGTGGAACCATTTTGTTTGAATGATGCATACTGATCCGAGGTCAGTGCTGGGGGATGAATATGTACACCCACCCCTTCAGCTGCTCAGGTTGTGCAATCTAATATTATCCATGTTTGCACCATAAATTAATAAGATGGCTAGCTTTAGTGCCAGTATAAGAAAACAGTTTGTTCTCGTAAGACATATTTATGCTGTTGCATTGATTACAAAGGTTGTTGTTTATAGAGCTAGATGTATATGCAGTAATTCAGGATAAGTACATGGCTCAAGGTTTACAACAGCATTATGCCACCTGGGAATTGAACCGGCAACCTTTAGGCGTTAAGCTGAGTTCCTAAGCCATTATGTTACACTGCTGCTCTTTTAAGTAATGTTTTAAAATGAAAATTATTCATCATTCAAAGACATGACAAAATGTTGTTTACAGACACTGACAATATGATTTCAGCACACTGTTTGTTTCATTGATATTTTATTCTAACATTCTAATATTTATAATTCATTTAATATCTTTATTCTAATATTTACTTTGCATTTCTAATGCTGCCACACGGGTGGCCCCTCCTGGGTCTATTAATACATTTTGTAAATCGTACAAAGTCAACACAACAAATAGGCCAGACAAATTAGTGTTTATTACACATGAGCTTTTGATAAATGGACATGAATGAAGATGTTTAGGAGAGGTCAGGCAAGAAAGCAATTTTGTAATCCAAACATTTTAATTTAAAAATACTTAGCAAAATAAGTTAAAAATATAAATGAAATGCACAATAGAATTCTCCTCTTAAAAGAGACCTTTGCTTTTCTTCATGTTCAACTGCTTCCACTGAGGCAGACTGGCAAATTCATCTTTGCTGATTCCAAACACCTCAGAGAAGTCTGAGTCTGACAGATGTCTCTGTGTGTGAGAGATAGAAGAGAGAGAGAGAGAGAGAGAGAGAGAGAGGTTTTTTTTTTGTTTTTTTTTCCTCACAAATGCTCTGTTTTTCTTTTTAACAAAACTAAATACCCCAAAAAAAGAGTAGAGAGAGAGAGAGAAAAAAGAGGAAACATGTTCTCGAGGCCCAAGACATTGAGAAAATAAAAAAAGAGAAGGAAATCATCGCTCATGGTGTCACTGGGTACGTTTACATGCACAGCAATATCCGATTACTGGAAACAATCAGCTTACGCCAGTATTTAACTTACTGCGTTCACATGGACATAAGAAATGTGATTACTCCAAAAGCCGCGTTTACATGATTCTCTCCATAATCGGCTCTGTGGAAAACGTAGCTACTAACTGCTTCCCGTTGTAAGGACAAAAATGATCCGCCCGTCAAAAATTTACGTTAATAGGCTATTATTATTATTATAGCTAGCTAGTAATTATTATAGCTACTTATTTATAGCTAACTGCTAGTAGTGGTTGATTTATATTATTGTACTAGCTAGCTTTACCGATCTCTAAATCTGGCGAATTTCCCGAAAATTTCAGTTATTTAATGTGCTAGCCACAAACTAGCTAGTACAAACACAAGCACGTAACACTGAACAATATATTTTCACCGGTGAAATGCAAATTTAATAATACAATTCTGGAAGTGAGATGCTGAAGGAACCCCAGGCATAGCAAATGTTGACGGGTGGAATAATTTTGACGTTACACCGCATCTTCTGCCTGAAATGCGTAGTTTTGAAAAGCCGAAAGAAACCGGAGAAAGGTGTTTACATGCTCCAAAAAATCGAAAGTTTGGCCAAAAAACCAGGGGTGTTAATCGGGTTTCGAAAACATGGATTATGACCTTACATTATCGGATAAAGGTGTTTACATGACCATTTCAGTAACCAGAGTATTGCCATAACCGGGTTCAGATCGGAGTATTAGTGTGCATGTAAATGTACCCACTGATACAGGGAATGCATTTCAGGCAGGACCCATGAAGTTTTGAAACCTGCACCTCTTTGTTGGTGGGGTCGACCCCCGCAGGAAGCTCATGGGCCAGTTTATTCATCAGATCTTCAGGGGTGTAGATCAGAGCGCTCTCCGGAGCCCGGGCCCCCTCTGTCCCAGGGCCCTCATTTTCATCCTGCAAAATCGAGTACAAATGAGCACAATCAAGGCGCCTCTTGCGTTGCGTTGCGTTGCGTTTCGTTGCGTTTCGTTGTGTTTCCTTGCATTGCGTTGTGTTGCGTTGCGTTGTGTTTCCTTGCATTGTGTACATGCTGACTGATTATCTGGCTGATTTAGATTTACTGGTTTACTGCGAGGAAGGAAGCATCAGTATATTAAGTGTTTATAGTAATAAAGATGGCCTTACAGCTGTGACTGTGGAAAAAGACACTACATCCCCCAGCTCCTGCTTCAGCTGCTCGTACGTCTTTCCCTCCTGAAACACAAACAGCCCGAGCCCTGAGGTAATGGAATCTCAATAAAAAACATTTCCAGTATAAGCCAAAATATGCTCGTGCTTATCGGTTTCTTCATCCACAGTGTTGCCATTTTTTGTCACAATAGTAACAGATGCACAGTTGCAGAGGCCTTACAGGCTTTATGAGGAACAGGATCATGTTGTCTGTGATGAGATCTTAGGTTAGGTTGTTGAGGGTTTTTTTGTTTGTTGTTTTTTTAAATTTTCAGATTTTTTCCTGTTTTTTCTCCCAATTTGGTAGTCAATTGAACCCCTATTCTAATTCAATTCCCCCTGTGTAGCAACCGCTAGAGAATCACCGCTGCACAACCCCCGTCAGCCGGTGGTAGAAGGAGGTCGCCACGTCCTTATTCAGGGCGCGACTCCTCCAAGCCCGACCGTGATTCCAACTCGCCCAGGGCCGCTATATGCGCAGCGATTCTCTCCAAGCCCCCTACCCCCTTAGGACCAAGGTTGTCACCAAATGTTTACACGCGGCTGGGAGGCTCGAGGCTCGACTAGGAGGCGGACAGAGGTGGAAGGGGAGTGTCTCTCACGCTCCACTTGGATGAATCCCACGCAGTGAACCAGCCGGTGAACGTCGGCGGCTCGAACCCTTGCTTGAGAATGATGATGGAGGTGTCGAGATCCCTCGAACCCGGGTGGGTACGCAGGTACTCCTGACTGGTCACCAGCGCTTCCTTACGTTCTTCCTCTTTGGCCTCGCTTCCAATCCACAGAAAGACCTGGAAAAACCAGTTGGCAAGGTCACCTGATCACGTACTGCGAGGCACGCCTGCAGCAGCGTGCAGCCAGTGTCAAAAGTAACCAGTCCGTTTCGGGAGTTGTTTTACATTTTTTGCATTTGCATATAAATTTGCAATTATGTAAAGGTAGAACATGCAACACAGGGCATGGGTTAGGAGACTAACCTGGTATCCCAAAGGCTGCTGGGTAAAAACCAAGGCGGAGCCCCACTGCACTACCCCTGAGCAAGGTGCAAATCCTGAACCCCAGCAATAAAGTTCAACCCTTCCTAAATAAGCTGCTCTGGATAAAGTTATCTGCTAAGAAATATGATAATAACATGAAATATTCATTCATACATCTGAAGTGTGATATAGGGGCTACCAGGCTGAAAAAAAACCCAAATTCTGATCTCTTTTTTTATGCTTTTCGGCCTTTTTCTCCCAAACGTGGAATTGCCCAATCGTACTTAGCATCAGTCATTGCTGCAACCTCCGCTATCGACTCAGGAGAGCGGAAGACCAGCCACCACTTCCTCTTGACACACTGCAGTTTGCAAACTGGGCTCGTGCAGAAATACACAGGAAGAAGACGATTCGTGTGGACCTGAATAGAGGGAATTGTGGGTACCTGATCTGATAGATTAGCGGGGTGATCCGGTGAATGATGAGACTGGCTAGGTGTGTCCGAATCAGAGAACTATCTACTGCGGCCTGTGTGCAGTGTACTAGCATACTGTACACTGCTTACTGCATACCGTTTAGTACATGCAGTATGTGAAAAATATCCTCCATACTATTATTATCAGCGAAAACCGAAAAGTGCATCATCTGGGGATATTAAGAACAATTTTCAGAATTGTCGCGTACTTAACAGCTTTTAAAAAAAGTATACTCAACTGGCATACTCGATAGTAGGCAATTGCGCAGATTCGGACACAGTCACTATTATCCTGGCCAACTGAAACTGTCCCATCCCTGGACAACACTTGTGCAATGAATTATGGGACTCCCAGCCACAGATTCAATATGCGGGGCCCATCTCTCTTTTTAAATCCCATCATTTTTGGAGGCACGTGCGCAATGCACACTGAGGCCATCACCTGATCCCACGTGTCCAAAAGCATGACATCATCCTCGCTCAGGTCGTCTTGGGTGAACTGCGTCACCTCGGTGACAATGAATCGGCCCGTCTTATTGGAGCACTCAAAGAGGCGGGGCTGGTGATCCAACACCTCTTGCTGTAACCTTCGGAGGAAGAAACACAAACACCTCGCGGGTGGTGGTTTACGCAGAAGCTGATCATCCACGCTGGAGCCACGCGCATTCAGCCATTTCACCACTGTATTGATTGGTGAAAATGTAACTTTCTACCAGAGGTGTAAAATCCAGGGGTCAGAAAGTAACAGTCCTGCCACGTGTTTCTTCCACCCATGAACTCATCCAGCTGATTTCACTAATTAGTTCTACCTCCTGGCTGAGGAATTGTGCTAATTAGCAAATCCAGGTGATTGGAACAAAATACTGGGGAGGACTTTTACTTTCTGAACCTGGATGTTACGCCTCTGCTTTCTACACACCATTAATTTGGCGCACTGATGCCTTCCACAGAGAACACAGTGAATGGTTATACTGAAATAGCACCTCGTCCTCTATATACAATTTCACTGGAGCTACATTCAGAATCTGATTCTTAACAAAGATCAGAAGGCTATCATTTCAGAGTTCCATGGTGTTAGAGTGTAGTATAATGGTTAAGGAACTGGCCTTGTAACCGAAAGGTTGCAGGTTCGATTCCCAGATAGGACACTGCCGTTGTACCCTTGAGCAAGGTACTTAACCTGAATCGCTTCTGTATATATCCAGCTGTATAAATGGATAATATGCTAAAAAAAGTTGTGTAAGTCGCTCTGGATAAGAGCGTCTGCTAAATGCCTGTAATGTAATGTAATGTTAGAGTCACCTTTTTAAAAGGAGAGCAGACTACCTGTCATTTTTATTTATTTTTTCCATTTATCCGGATGGGGGGAAAAGTAAAAAGGAGAGGGTTGTGAATAGAGATGAGAAAAAATGCCATGGTGGGGAATCGAACCACACAGGGGGGGTTCGTATATCGGTTTGGTCTGCCGGTCTACAGACCGCAGCGCCACACGGCCTCACTATCTCAAACCGATCTGTTTTTGGACCCGTCCTTGCTCCGGACAACGCAGAAAGAGGCGACCCTAAAGATAAGCTCCTGCTCACACTGTTCAATTTCAGGTCCGGTAACTTGAATCAGATCCACCAGAAGGGTGTGGGGTTGTTACCCCTAAAGGGTGTGGGGTTGTTACCCCTAAAGGGTGTGGGGTTGTTACGCCTAAAGGGTGTGGGGTTGTTACCTCTTGTCGCTGGCGTAAGGTGCCTTCCCCCCCAGAAGGATCCAGAAGTCCATTGGTTCCATTCCCTCAGCCACAATCTCCTCAGAACCCTTGCCAATGGTGGCGCTCAGCTCCTTGGCCATAGCCCTCTCATCCCCACTGCAACCCTGTCAGACCATACTAGGGTTATCATACACGCTCAGACAAAACTGGGGTTATCATACACGCTCAGACAAAACTGGGGTTATCATACACGCTCAGACAAAACTGGGGTTATCATACACGCTCAGACAAAACTGGGGTTATCATACACGCTCAGACAAAACTGGGGTTATCATACACGCTCAGACAAAACTGGGGTTATCATACACGCTCAGACAAAACTGGGGTTATCATACACGCTCAGACAAAACTGGGGTTATCATACACGCTCAGACAAAACTGGGGTTATCATACACGCTCAGACAAAACTGGGGTTATCATACACGCTCAGACCAAACTGGGGTTATCATACACGCTCAGACAAAACTGGGGTTATCATACACGCTCAGACAAAACTGGGGTTATCATACATGCTCAGACAAAAGTGGGGTTATCATACACGCTCAGACAAAACTGGGGTTATCATACGCGCTCAGACAAAACTGGGGTTATCATACACGCTCAGACAAAACTGGGGTTATCATACACGCTCAGATAAAACTGGGGTTATCGTACATGCTCAGACAAAACTGGGGTTATCATACGCGCTCAGACAAAACTGGGGTTATCATACACGCTCACACTAGACTGGGGTTATCATACACGCTCAGACAGAACTGGGGTTATCATACATGCTCAGACAAAACTGGGGTTATCATACCTGCTCAGACAAAACTGGGGTTATCATACCTGCTCAGACAAAACTGGGGTTATCATACACGCTCAGACAGAACTGGGGTTATCATACCTGCTCAGACAAAACTGGGGTTATCATACATGCTCAGACAAAACTGGGGTTATCATACATGCTCAGACAAAACTGGGGTTATCATACCCGCTCAGACAAAACTGGGGTTATCATACATGCTCAGACAAAACTGGGGTTATCATACACGCTCAGACAGAACTGGGGTTATCATACGCGCTCAGACAAAACTGGGGTCATCATACATGCTCAGACAAAACTGGGGTCATCGTACATGCTCAGACAAAACTGGGGTCATCATACATGCTCAGACAAAACTGGGGTTATCATACATGCTCAGACAAAACTGGGGTTATCATACACGCTCAGACAGAACTGGGGTTATCATACACGCTCAGACAAAACTGGGGTTATCGTACACGCTCAGACAAAACTGGGGTTATCGTACACGCTCAGACAGAACTGGGGTTATCGTACACGCTCAGACAAAACTGGGGTTATCGTACACGCTCAGACAGAACTGGGGTTATCGTACACGCTCAGACAAAACTGGGGTTATCATACACGCTCAGACCAAACTGGGGTTATCATACACGCTCAGACAAAACTGGGGTTATCATACACGCTCAGACCAAACTGGGGTTATCATACACGCTCAGACCAAACTGGGGTTATCATACACGCTCAGACAAAACTGGGGTTAACATAGACGCTCAGACAAAACTGGGGTTATCGTACACGCTCAGACAAAACTGGGGTTATCGTACACGCTCAGACAGAACTGGGGTTATCATACACGCTCAGACCAAACTGGGGTTATCATACACGCTCAGACAGAACTGGGGTTATCATACACGCTCAGACAGAACTGGGGTTATCATACACGCTCAGACAAAACTGGGGTTATCATACATGCTCAGACAGAACTGGGGTTATCATACACGCTCAGACAAAACTGGGGTTATCGTACACGCTCAGACAAAACTGGGGTTATCGTACACATTGCTGTACTTTCAGGGTACATTTGGGAAATTTGTTCCTTAAAGAGGAAAAAGGTACCTCCACTGTACCTTTATTTCTGATAAATGTAATCTCTTGGACGTGACACTGTAATAACATGTACAGGTTTGTATTGTGCGAGTAATGTTTAATGGGTGGCATTCTTTGGTAGGGTACTACTAGATGTATGCTTGTATAAACGGATTATATGTATGATGTGTAAGTTGCTCTTGTAAAAGCACCTGCTAAATGGCTAAAAAATGACCAAGGTGTGATGACTGTTTCGTCCATGCTTGTTCAAAGAAAGAAAAAGTGCAATCGTGGCTCCTGCAACCAATAACCTTGTATGCCCAAAATAAAACTTATTATATGATAAGAGAGAGAAACATTATAATTCTCTCACAAGTTCAATTTCAATTTGCTTAATTGGCAGGACAACCATAGTCATATTGCCAAAGCAACATACAGGAAAATGGAAATCATATACACAACATGCAACAAGTATGACAATACCCACAACAAACACATTAAAAAAAGAAACCTATCTCTCTTTCTCTATCTCTCTCTCTCTCTCTCTCTCTCCTTCCCTCCCACTCACCTTCCCATACCAGATGTATCTGGCATTGTCGCTCTGAAGCAGAAATATGTCGTTGGAGTTCAGCGAGGAGGCCAGCGCTTGGACCTCGGTGGCCTTGGTGTTGCGGGGCTCAGTGCCCCTGACCTGAAACAAACGGGCCGCGGGCTCCGGTTCCGACCCGCCCTTCCTGGAGGTGCCACCCTGAGAGACGGGCCGGGGCCCAAAGTGAGACCCAAAGTCACAGAGTCTGAAATCGACCAAAAGCTGGCAGCCCTTGTCGGGAACCTAGGATTTTGGTTATTTTAATGGACAGGCACTCACCTCATATATGACCATTTTTCCCTTGAACATGGACATGAAATGACGAGGCTCCTTCCCCATGGTAACGCGCACCTGCACGGGCTCGCCGCCGTTGCGGTCGTCCACGGCGACCGCCTGGAAGGCCATGGCTGTCACCTCGTCCTGGGAAGCGTGGCGGCCCTAAAACAACCGAACCCCGTTAAGCCGAACCCCGTTAAACCGAGCCTGTACAGAACCACAAACAAGTTCTGCATTTATTCAATGTTCTCCCCAGCAGGTGGCAGCAGCCGACATACCTGCCAGGTGTACAGGAGGTAGCGCTTCTTCCTGTTGACCTCGTAGGTGTAGAGGATCAGGTAGCAGTCCCCGCCATAGAAGTAGCCGTACGTCTCGGGGTCGACAGGGGCTAACTCCAGGTCCTCAATCCGCCACACCTGAGAGCCGTGTGACGAGCTCAGCGTATGACGCATGACACAGCGCTGGGGATTTCAGTCCACCAGCTTTTCGTTTCTTTACCAGGTTTTTACCTGGGCTGCGTTCAGAATGGCTCCCTATACGCTTCATAGTGCACTATTCAGGGACTCAGCCATTTTGTAGAATGTCCCAATTCTCAGTGTTCTCAACTGAGAATTCAGAAACCATCAAAATGGCCGATCCCCTAAATAGTGCACTACAAAGCATATAGGGACCCATTCCGAATGCAGCCTAGGCCATTAATATCAGATTGGGAGCGGTGGTTAAATCTGCTCATTCTCCAGGATGTACTTCTGCCGTACAAGGAGGGCTGCACAATTAATCAAATTTTAATCGTCATATCAATATTGGCTTTCCACGATTACTAAACAAGAATAATCGAGAATGACGATTTCTGAAGGCACAGTGTTTACAAATGAAAACTCTCACTTGACTGGACTTTCTCTGGTGTTCTATATCAAATCAAGCACTCCTATTTTACCTCCCTCACAGGAGAGAGGTTAGGGTTAGAAAATGTGAAAATATAAGCATTATTCTGTTCATTCAAAATGTTAAAGTGCAATAAAAATATTATGCTCCGAAAACCAATGAATTATCACGTTAAATAATCACAATCTCAATATTGACTAAAATAATCGTGATTATAATTTTTGCCATAATTGTGCAGCCCTACGTACAAGGTCATTGAAATTCATGGATGCTACAATTTAGAAACAGAGTATGGATACAACAAAAAACTGTCCTTAGCCTTAAAGGGTTAGTTCGGAATTTTGGACATAATGTCAGACCATTTCAGACCATTTTCAGCTGATTCCATGCTGTCCTTCTTGTGGACATACACACATTGCTAATGCTAGCGCAACTCTATGGTAACCGGTAGAATCCACTACCAAACACACTTAAACACTCCACAGTGCACCCACAACAACAAAGAAGAGCAACAAGTTGCAATGGCCACGTTCGCTCCGCCGCCGTACTTCCACAGAGAATATATGATGGTATAACACTCAGATTAACTCCGATATTTTATTTATTATTTATTTTATTTGCTTTGGGTGCACTGTGGAGTGTTTAAGTGTGTTTGGTAGTGGATGCTACCGGTTACCATAGAGTTGCGCTAGCATTAGCAACGTGTGTATGTCCACAAGAAGGACAGCATGGAATCAGCTGAAAATGGTCTCCATCAATCAACAACATCATGGGTAAGTTGTAAATGAGACATTATGTCCAAAATTCTGAACTAACCCTTTAACTAGCAGACAAGTGTAATCAGTGTTTTTTTATTCCCAAAGCAGAGTTCAGCAGTCAGCAAAACTTTCCAGTATTGTGCCTGAATACTAATGAAGCAGTTTGACTTTCACCTTTACTCAATGTTAATATACAAATGTTGCTTCATTGGATCCAGGTCTTTGGCAATAGGAGGCAAAGAAAAGGTTTCTTCTCACCTCCAGCTCCCCTGAACCGTCGTCAACGATGCGCTCCTTAGCGGCCATTTCTGGCATTACATGTATCTGCGTGACGTCAAACTTCTCCTGGCTGACCTTGGCTGGGGCATACATACCGGTGAGTGGATCAGTTTTGTCAGGACTAACATTTCTTTTACGTTTCTTTTATTTTAATTTCGTCTTTATTTAACCAGATGATACACACAGAGATCAAGAGAAAAAAATCTCTTCTTTTACTAGCAATGCCTGGGCAAGGAGACAGCGTATAAGTGTTTAAAATACGACACAAAAAGAACAATAACAACTAATACATTACAAATAGTTAATACATGCAACGATGCATATGCTGTTTGACAATGAATAATGCATATCAAAAGAACAAATGTATATATGGATGAATGTATATAAAGCATGAAAGATAAATGTAATTATACTCCAATTCTTTGACTTGTGTATAAACTAGTACAATATGATGAAGACGGTCCAGTTCAGTTGACATTAATTGTTGAGGCAAAAAGCACAATTTAACTAGATTGTAAATATATGAACATTGAAATAGATGAATAGTCACATGTTAAATGTACATTGATATTATTCCTTTATGAATACTTAATTTCTTCAGCCATAACTTTGAAGACTGATAACTGGCAACAGATAATAAACATGACTCAATATAATGCCCAGAAAAACTATAATTTTAATTGAAAATAACAGGGAATCAACTGGCTTGTTTATTTTTTTTAAATGTAACTTTACTCTTAAAGTGACTTCTGTGTTCAGTTCCATAAAGTAAATTGATCTACAAAATTAGTTGGGACTGGGAAAAGGGGCAGGGGTGTGTCTTTAGGAAAAGGGGCAGGGGTGTGTCTTTGGGAAAAGGGGCATGGGTGTGTCTTTAGGAAAAGGGGCAGGGGTGTGTCTTTAGGAAAAGGGGCAGGGGTGTGTCTTTGGGAAAAGGGGCATGGGTGTGTCTTTAGGAAAAGGGGCAGGGGTGTGTCTTTGGGAAAAGGGGCAGGGGTGTGTCTTTAGGAAAAGGGGCAGGGGTGTGTCTTTGGGAAAAGGGGAAGGGGTGTGTCTTTGGGAAAAGGGGCAGGGGTGTGTCTTTGGGAAAAGGGGCAGGGGGGTGTCTTTGGGAAAAGGGGCAGGGGTGTGTCTTTGGGAAAAGGGGCAGGGGTGTATCTTTGGGAAAAGGGGCAGGGGTGTGTCTTTGGGAAAAGGGGCAGGGGTGTGTCTTTGGGAAAAGGGGCAGGGGTGTGTCTTTGGGAAAAGGGGCAGGGGTGTGTCTTTGGGAAAAGGGGTAGGGGTGTGTCTTTGGGAAAAGGGGCAGGAGTGTGTCTTTGGGAAAAGGGGCAGGGGTGTGTCTTTAGGAAAAGGGGCAGGGGTGTGTCTTTAGGAAAAGGGGCAGGGGTGTGTCTTTGGGAAAAGGGGCATGGGTGTGTCTTTGGGAAAAGGGGCATGGGTGTGTCTTTAGGAAAAGGGGCAGGGGTGTGTCTTTAGGAAAAGGGGCATGGGTGTGTCTTTGGGAAAAGGGGCAGGGGTGTGTCTTTGGGAAAAGGGGCAGGGGTGTGTCTTTGGGAAAAGGGGCAGGGGTGTGTCTTTGGGAAAAGGGGCAGGGGTGTGTCTTTGGGAAAAGGGGCAGGGGTGTGTCTTTAGGAAAAGGGGCAGGGGTGTGTCTTTGGGAAAAGGGGCAGGGGTGTGTCTTTAGGAAAAGGGGCAGGGGTGTGTCTTTGGGAAAAGGGGCAGGGGTGTGTCTTTGGGAAAAGGGGCAGGGATGTGTCTTTGGGAAAAGGGGCAGGGGTGTGTCTTTAGGAAAAGGGGCAGGGGTGTGTCTTTGGGAAAAGGGGCAGGGGTGTGTCTTTGGGAAAAGGGGCAGGGGTGTGTCTTTGGGAAAAGGGGCAGGGGTGTGTCTTTAGGAAAAGGGGCAGGGGTGTGTCTTTGGGAAAAGGGGCAGGGGTGTGTCTTTGGGAAAAGGGGCAGGGGTGTGTCTTTGGGAAAAGGGGCAGGGGTGTGTCTTTGGGAAAAGGGGCAGGGGTGTGTCTTTGGGAAAAGGGGCAGGGATGTGTCTTTGGGAAAAGGGGCAGGGGTGTGTCTTTGGGAAAAGGGGCAGGGGTGTGTCTTTGGGAAAAGGGGCAGGGGTGTGTCTTTGGGAAAAGGGGCAGGGGTGTGTCTTTGGGAAAAGGGGCAGGGATGTGTCTTTGGGAAAAGGGGCAGGGGGGTGTCTTTGGGAAAAGGGGCAGGGGTGTGTCTTTGGGAAAAGGCGCAGGGGTGTGTCTTTGGGAAAAGGCGCAGGGGTGTGTCTTTGTGGGATTTCCCCCACCCTCTTACCAACTTTGCCCACGGCGTGTGTCCTGCCCAGTCCCACAGTCTGATCCTTCACCCTCCAGCACTGGAACAGCTGCTTAAAAAGCGCCGACTCACCCCCATCGTTCACCATCTCCAGATTCGTGGTGGTGGGGTAGTTCTTCATCCTCATAAACTCCTGAACAGTAGGGGGCGCTGTGGTTAGCTGTGCTGTGGAACACTTTCTTTTCTGAGCACCACTGCATGGCAAAATAGTGGCAATGGTGGTTTTTATTATTATTATTTTTTTTTATTTTTTATTCCTTCGATATTTATGAATAATCTTTAGGCATTTTGAACATTTCCAGCCAGTCCAAATGTTTATAAACAATAAATTGTTAAACAATAAGTGCTACCAAATGTATTCTGTGATAGTGCTAAATAATTTTAAATAACATTAAAAAGTGCATTTAAATATCCAGATTGACACAACATGCATATGACTGCGTACATATATGAGCAATAATTGCTATTGAAATTCAAGAAGCAATTATTGTCATAAAATAACAGCTGGGCAGGGACAGAGCCACTGAGGGAGAACTCTGAGAAATGTAATTTAGATTAATGATATCCTCCTAATGGGATTCATTGCAAGTCTCTTTTATAGCTAAGCTTTTGCTCAGGAGAAGTTCATTATTGTTCCGATGGAAGGTCTCCTGACTGTGAGCTTAGCTATTAAGAAGACAATTAACTCCAGTACGCCAAAGTTTCCTTCATTCACGTATACCTGTTTTCCTTTGTTGAAACTGGGCTAAAAGTTGAATATATCTTATCTGTCATATGCGTGATGTGCAGAGGTGGAAAGTTCAGGTTCAGAAAGTAAAAGTCCTCCCCAGTATTTTGTTCCAATCACCTGGATTTGCTAATTAGCACAATTCCTCAGCCAGGAGGTAGAGCTAATTTGTGAAATCAGCTGTGTGACTTTATGGGTGTAAGAAAAACATGGCAGGACTTTTACTTTTTGACCCCTGGACTTTCCACCTCTGGTGATATGAGAGGATGTCCTACACACCAGAGCTCTGGACATGGCCGCCTGTCTCTCAGCTTTGTTTGCCTTCTTGCCTTTCCACACGAAGATCTTCACTCCCCCCTGGTCCAGGAAGTAGCAATCCTAGTGCAAAACAATGTGCTCATGCACATGACATGGAAACTTGGCCACACCTCACTTCTCCTCCGTGCAACGCACAACATGTTTGGACTTTGTACGCGCCACCTAACATGGGAATGCTAATAGCTAATAATGAACGATCTGTGCTTGCTTGCGACCGCTGATGGACATTAATCCAAGAGGAAACAGACTTGTGTTTCCGCAGTACTAGGCAGAAACTCACGTCATGATTTAGTAAGTCCTGAACCAAGGGTCTGGTGCCAATCTCGGTGACCTTCATCTGACCATCGGAGTCAGACACCCTGGAGGGGGGGGGGGGGGGGGGGGGGGGGAGAGAGAGAGAGGGGGGTGTGAATTTCTGCTGCGGAAACTGTTCTAGCTGTGACTCAACAGGGTAACAATGCTTTTTTCCTAACCTGATTTTTATCCCCAATTTTTGCTGGGGAAATCATATTTGTAGGCCAGGCTCATTGTGATAATGTCAGTTTGGGAGTCCACGAGCGAAGCTGTGCAGAAATGCCTGCTGGGAGTACACTTCATATGTAGCTGCTGCTGGCAGTCTGCAGGTGTCCGATCGACCAGAAAATTTCCCCGTGTCCAACGAGACGGGGGCAATCCCACCAGTCGAGTCCCTCCCTGGGTGACAGTAGGGCCAATTACGTGCCTTCCTGTTGGGCTGCTGGCAACAGTGAGCACCAGCACAGCCCAGGAGATTCAATATTGTGTGATGTTTCTCCGAGCGAGAGCAACACACAGCGAAACCTGATGCATTAGCAGAACGAGCCACTCGGCAGCCCTGAGACATTCATTCATCCTGTAGCAGGGAGATAAATAAAGTATCGCAGCGCGTGCTCAAAATGCAGACTTCCTGAGGGGTATTCCACTAAAACAGGATTATAAAGCTACCCAGATAACTGTGAGAACGTTAAGGCTGTATCGTCACATTAGTGAGATTTCAGTTGATGAAAATACCCTAGAATCTGGTTTAGTCTGATTTAGTCATACATACTGTTAGCTGCTCATAATCAAGAACGTTTCTGGGGTTATTTTGGAGTATTGTTTTAGAGTTATCTGGCTGACTTGGTTTTTCCTGCTTTGTGGAATTCCCGCCTGCTCCCGCCCCTGCTCTCCCTTGACTCACTGATACAGGGTGAGCTGGGCCTTCTGCTCCTGGTCCGCCACCTCGTCGGAAGTCCCGGCGGTCAGCGCATTGGTCCGCTCGCCGAGGCTGCTGGCCAACATCCCCATGAGCTTGGGGGAATTGCCCTCTGCGTCGCCCTCGATCACCCCGATCTCCGCCCGGCCCCCGCGTTCCCGGTCCCTGATGTCTTTCGCCAGAATCATTCCCTGAGAACCGCAGTGGACACTCTTAAAAAAAAAAGCAACCGTCTCTACAACGTCCTCTGTCAGTTCACTAAGTCACACTAGCACGGGTGTTCTGAGAAAACGCAAAAACATCCAGCCTACACTGTAAAATATTCTGTGTTAAATCAACACTGACAGTACATATGGTCCCTATTGGACAAATTTTAACTCTGTTAAGAGTTGAATTGGCACTGGACATTTTAATGTGTACACTTCTTTTCACAGGCAACTGACGGACCAAAGGATTCTCTATTCGGCCAGGAGGTGGAACGATACCATGGTAACAAATACCATCCCTCAAAAGGAGTTGTCAAAAGATGCGTCTGAGGGACTGCTGGTGTGGACGTCACTGGATAAACCACCCAGAATCCCAAAACATGCTATGCATAAACCAGCTTATCAGGCTTGTACTCTTGTGTTGAGCCCAGTGTAACACTCAGTCGAGCCAATGCTGTGTTACTTGTACGCTAATGTGCTCGAGTGAGCCAGAGGATGCAATCGGCTCCCTCCTGTTTTACAGCCGTAACATGCCATTGCTTTTTTAGTGATGTGCTTTTAGTGACATGATTGGATGAACACACCTTTAGCCTCTCTTGCTTGTTGCTGTTTGGTCCATTCCACTGAATGATGACCTTTCCGGTGTCCAGCAGAAAGACGTCACCAAGATTGAAGCTCCCCCAGCTCATCTCCACCTACGGGATAGGAGGGGAATCGCAACGGAGACACTAAAACTTAAAGGGATAGTTCTGAATTTTGGACATAATGTCTCAATTACGACTTACCCATGATGTAGTATATTTTCTGTGGAAGTACGGCGGCGGAGCGATACTTTACGTTACCTACGAATGTAGTGCCGGCACTGGTCGACTACAACAACAAAGAAGAGCAACAAGTTGCAATGGCCACGTTCGCTCCGCCGCCGTACTTCCACAGAGAATATAGGTCAGCACAAAGTAAAGGATTCAACGATAGTTTGACTTCAAAAATGATGGTATAAACACTCAAAATAACCCAGATAGACTGTCGTCGTATTTTATTTGCTTTGGGTGCACTGTGGAGTGTTTAAGTGCATTTGGTAGTGGATGCTACCGGTTACCATAGAGTTGCGCTAGCATTATGTCCAAAAGAAGGGACAGCATGGAATTAGCTGAAAATGGTTTCCATCAATCAACTACATAATGGGTAAGTCATAATTGAGACATTATGTCCAAAATTCAGAACTATCCATTTAAGATGCATTTTTCAGGCATAATTGTGGATCAGTCAGCTTGAATAGTTGCCAAAGACTATATCACCTTTTCATTCCAGGACAGTTTCCATTCTTTTTTAAATTTTTTTAAATGGCCTTCAGTTAGACAAATTCCTTTCAGGGGAAACATTTGAATTGCACAAAGTGTTACATCACAGCATGTACACTACATTTATTTATTATTTACCTTTATTTATACACGGTAGTTTGACTGAGCACACATGCTCTTTCACAGCAACGCCCTGTTAATGCCCCCCCAATTAGCCTAACCTGCATGTCTTTGAATTGCGGGAGGAAACCGGAGTACCCGGAGGAAACCCACGCGGACACGGGGAGAACATGCAGACTCCACACAGAAAGGTCCCATCTGGGATTCGAGCCCGGGACCTTCTTGCTGCGAGGCGACAGTGCTATCCACTGCACCACCGTGCCGCCCTGAAGCATTCTACAAAAGCATGTAACATGTACATTACATTAAGTGCTAAGCTTCTGTCGATAGCAAGGGTGAATAACTCTACTCCTGGAGGGCTGCAGTGTTTGCCCGTTTTTGTCTAGCCTTTAGACACACTGTACTCGGACTATTGCAGATGCTGTTGGCCTGTGGAACTGGATTTGCACGCGTGTTCTTTAGCGTGTACATGTCTGTCTCCCACCTCCATGGCTGTGACTCTCCTCTTCCCTTTAACATGCAGGAGGCGCTTGATGTCGTAGCTGTTGGTCTCCATGTGCCTCATCCCGGACGAAACCCCACCCTTCTTATATCTGTGGGAAGAATATAAGCACTTTTAGTTGTGTGTTTGGTCAGACATCAGGAAGTCATGGCATGCAAAGGCTATGCCACCAAATATTAAAAATGATTACTTTATTCTACATTATGTGAAACTGTCCAATATTTTTTGGTGCCCAAAAACGGGGGGGACTATGTACGAAAGGTTCTATAATTTCTAAACGGTTCACACGATATGGATAAAAATGCCCTCAAATTAAAGCTGACAGTCTGCACTTCAACCTCATTGTCATTGTATCCTTTCAAATGCAAAGTGGCTCGAGTACAGAACCAAAATAACAAAAAATGTGTCACTGTCCAGTGAATTATGGTGCTCACTGTATGTTAAATCACTTGGTTTCCATGTTTTCTTTTAAGGTTTTTTTTTCACCTTTATTGGACAGGACGGTGTAGAGAGACAGGAAGAATGGGGAGCGAGAGAGAGAGGGAGAGACAAGCAGCAAAGATCGCATGGTCGGATGCGAACCGCCAACGTCGCGGCTCGCAACGAGCATGCGGATAGCGCTCTACAGGCTACGCCACCTAGAGGCCCCCTTTAGTTTCCACACTTTATGTAAGGCGTGGGTTACAGAAAATGCATCATTAAACGAGCCCGCGCCGTTCACATATATGCGACGCCGCTTTTCATCAACTTGTTTGAGAATCTCGTTCAGAACATGTCTTGAGACTGACCATTCTATTGCAGTGTAGGCCCACGGACCGGCCCGTGCGCAGGCACTCACATGACGCCATGCTTGAAGTATCCACAGAAGAGGTCCGATTCGTGGTCCTGAACCTCCCTGTGCTGGACAGGTGTGCACCCCAGGTGCTCGTCCAGCTGAACCGTGTAGAGGGCGGCCGCACCCTGTTCATCCTGGCTGGCCTGTGACCCGATCCAGTAGTGGATGTGATAGGACAGTGAGCTGCCAACTTTATTAGTCTGAGGAGAGAGAATAAAAAAATTATATTTAAATATATAATATAAATACACTACTCACAAAAAGTTAGGGATATTCGGCTTTCGGGTGAAATTTCAGGATGAACCTAAAATGCACTATAACCTTTACAGGTGAAATTAATTTGACCTTCTCTAAACTTTTGAATGCACATGTCCAACTATTCAATGTTTCAGTACTTTTTGCACAACTTGCTGTTCTCTAACAAGGAGCTGAACGGCAAAATTCACAACAGGTGTTTGATCCATGAATCGACCAAGAAATTTCCTGGTTCAATTAGAATTGGTATTTAAACAGTCCTCTTCATCATGCTGTTCACATTTTGACATCATGAGACCAAGACGACACCTAACAATTGATCAACAGTACCTCGCCATTGCGAGGCTTCAAACAGGATGTTCTCAGAGGGAAGTGGCCACTGAGCTTAGAGTGTCACAGAGTGTCATCAGCAGGTTGCAACAGAGATACAGAGAGACTGGAAGAGTCACAGAAAGGCATAGAAGTGGACGTCCTTTGGCCACATCCCACACTGATGACCGCTTCATTGTGAACAGTGCCCTGCGGAACCGGATGATGAATGCCACTCAACTCCAGGCACATTTAAGGGAGGTGAGAGGCACCCAAGTGTCACGTCAGACCATTCGAAACCGTTTACATCAGCGTGGTCTGCGTGCTAGACGACCTGCAAGGGTACCTGACCACACCACCAGGCACAGGCGTCATCGTCTTGCATGGGCCAGGGAGCATTTACGCTGGACGAGGGACCAGTGGGCCTCAGTGCTGTTCTCTGATGAAAGTCGATTCACGTTGAGCAGAAATGATGGCCGCCAACGATGTTGGAGACGTCAAGGAGAGCGCTATGCATCAGCCACTGTTGTCACCAGATGACCCTTTGGTGGTGGTGGTGTTACAGTGTGGGCAGGTGTGTCTAGTCAATACAGAACTGCCCTACACTTTGTGAATGGTACAGTGACAAGCCCATACTACCTGAATAACATCATTAATCCAGTCATTGTGCCCCTGCATGAACAACACAGGCCTAATTTCATCTTCATGGACGACAATGCTCCAGCTCATCGAGGTCGCATCATTAGGGAAAGGCTGCTGGAGACTGGGGTACCTCAAATGGAGTGGCCTGCACTTTCTCCAGACCTGAATCCCATAGAAAACCTATGGGATCAGCTGACTCACCGTGTAGAGGCTCGTAACTCTGTACCCCAGAACCTCAATGACCTGAGGGCCGCCCTTCAAGAAGAGTGGGATGCCATGCCTCAGCAGACAATAAGTCGACTTGTGAACAGCATGAGACATCGTTGTCAAGCTGTAATTGATGCTCAAGGGCACATGACAAGTTATTGAGACATTGACATTTTTGTTGTGGTATACCCACCACTGTTGTTGGCTTTTGTTTCAATAAATAGTTTGAGATGAGGAAATCACCATTGCATGCTTCTACTTAAATGCCCTACTTTCATGATACGTATAATATCACTGTAGCGTGAACTTACATTTTCCATAAATTTCACCCGAAAGCCAAATATCCCTAACTTTTTGTGAGTAGTGTATAATTGCACAGGGGGCTTGGCCATGGTTGATGCTAGATTGGATAGCCCGGAGGGAACTGGGCGGGACCCTGGGAGGGACGCTCTGCTGTGATTGGTTGTTAATCTAGCATCAACCTTTTCCCAATCACTAAACATAACCTCACAGGAGTTCACGTAACTCTGGCTCATGCCCAAACTGGCTATCCAATCTAGCATCAACCCGTGGCCATGCAGGTGGAAACATTGCCTGTTGAGACAGAACTCTGATTTCTCTGGGGGGGAAGGGGAGGAGTTCTACTGCATGACACTGGCAACCACAGCCTGGGAGCCAGGGACACATTTTAACTAGATTTATTGATGAGTTCTTTTTTTTTTTTTTTTTGGAATTGAGAGAGAGAGAGAGATTATAGCAACTCACATCCATGGTAAACAAACCATTTTGATAAGCATGGAAAAGACGCAGAAGGGAAACCGTGCAATAAAGGAGGACAGTAAACCTACACATAGACCTGGCTGTACCAGACTCAGTTTTTATGGGTAACGACAGGTGCAGTGCAAACTACGTGGGCCATTGCGCAGAATGCTCTTTTAAATATTGACTTACTTAACGAGGATAGTAATCTGACATCATTTTCCAGCAGCTGACGGTGCAGACTGATGAAGCCGTTGGCCGCCTCCGTGTATTTGTTCTAGAATGTTCTTTAGCTAGGCCTGGCGCTGCCGTTGACCATAATCATCAGCTGCATGCACTTCTGCGTCTCCTGTATTGCACGTTTCTCTGGGTTCAAGCGTCTGCTTAATGAGTGCAATGCAATTGCAATATAATATAATGTAGATACTCGAGAAAGTATTCGTTTAGTTTACGTAGTATTAAGATTTCCTGTATAATCAAGAAAGGGCCATATGAAATCCAGTCAGGGCAATTGGTCATGTATTCAACATCCGTACAATAGGACATTGACTACTCTTTGCACAGAGAAAATGGCGGTGTACATTTAACACCCTAGGGTGTTAAATGTACACCAGTGGTGTTAGATTTTCACTGGATTTTTTTCTGTCTGGCAGAACTAAATACATTATGGGATGTGTAGTGCCTGCTGAAAAGACAAAAGACCAGCCCCTTTCTGCACTCAAACGGTATTTAAGTGGATGACTGTGAAATGGACTCTTTGGCCACAACCCCAGTAAAGCGACCAGACCAATGCTTTGTGAGGATACTGGACTCACTGAGAGTAATATATAGCAGTCTCCTTCAAAGAAATTCCCGTAGGACTTCTCCGGGACCAGGGCCAGCTCCATTTTCTATGAGGGAACAACACAACAACATCAAATAGCTGTGTTTGAACGTTAAGGCTATCTACATCCATGCACACTTACACACACTCTCTCTCACACTCATACACAATCACACACGTCCGCTCACAGAAACACACACCTAGACACATAAACACACAGGTCAGCCTCTTTCACACATAAATGCCCCTTTCCACACAGATATCCGACACACTCAGACACACACACATAGGTATACATGCATGCACCCAAACACATACTCCCATCCTCGCACACACTCACAGAACCTCCCTCAATCACACAACCGCACAATCCTAACTTCCTCCCACTCCTAACCATCGAGACACACAGACGTATGTACAACCACGCTCCTAAACACACATTTCCACACAGCCTTCTACACACCCTTCCATACACAGTCACACAAACGACAGATTCCCAGTACCTCGATTCGCCAGATGATGATTCCTGGGTTATTAGTAACAGCTCTGAATGTGTGCTCCATTTTGTCTTAAATTTTCAAATGTCCAGCTCCAATCTGAGAAGAGATTTGCCTGACCATCAGCCTAACTGGGATTTATTTTAACTCAAAGGAATAAATCTTTTAAAAATTATATATTTTTTTTACAACTTTAAAAAAGCTTTTTTTCAACTCCCGGGTATTGACATTTCTGAGATGACATTCAAACATTCTCAAAATCAAACCTCCTCTGGTATATGATAAAACTACAAACAAGGCAGTGCTTGTTTATTTCTTAATATGTGAGCAAGGCTGTGAGACAGAAGAGCACTGGACTGGTTCAGAATGCGTGTGTTTATAGGCGAGAGAAAAAGGGTGTGACACCATGTTTTATTTGCCTGTTTCCCTGACTGTGATTTAAATATCTATTCTCAGCCACAAATTACCTGCAGTTTATAAAGTGCAATAACAACAACAGCACCAACAACAAGAAAATATTATCATACATTATATTTCACAGAGTACTGGTTAAATACACTGTAACCCTAAAAATTTAATCGAATCATCCAATAAAGCATTCAAATGATTGCCCCACGGATAGCCAGTGCTTTAATTAAATCACATAAATCACTGTGGGGAACTGCATGCAGCCTTACCTTATGAAGGAAAATGAGTCAGGAATCCAAGCAGGAAGCCCCCAGCCCAGAAGTGTCCAGTCGTCTTGGTCCCGAGTTTCGAAGCCGTTGTCCGGAGGGATTAGACAAAACTGCCAACCGATGTGCCAAAAAAAGACTCACCTCCCGGAGCTGGAGATATTTGCCTAAGTTTGCATGCGCGAGGCCTGGCTTATCTTTTAGGCCAATCAGAGATCGGAAAATGATAAGATGCAGAATGCCACAGGCAAATGAGAAGACAGCAAGCATGGAATGAGGTTTAAAAGACTGCAGAAACTGGGAGGGTGGCACTGGAGGGGGGATGGAGAGCCAGAGAGGGAACCAATAACCTCCCCTACCAGGAAACAACCATCTCTGTATTGGCAGCTGGCCATGATTATATCGATCTTCTGCTGCACTTTAATCATTAATGAAACAGGGGGACTGCTGCAGTCGCCGAGTATTAGCATTAGCATTAGCAGCTTAGCCGGGCCAGAGATTCACCATTCTGCCTCTCCACCCAATGCAAAGCTACAGTTAGAGCTCTCAATTATTGCATCATTCAGTGATGTAGAAAACATGCTTCTTTAAGTGGCTTCACAGCCTATCGACTACAAAATACTTTCATTGTTTTCAGAACAGTACCATATACCATTCCTGCCAGGCTACTGGCTGCTCCATTCTAAATGTTTGCTTCTAAAAGTATAGATCAGGCTCCATCAAGGGAGTAATCCGTTTTGACTTTGATATAGAAAAATAAACTGACTGAAAATGGTACAATTAAACAATTAGATGTAGCAAACAGAATGTGAGCAAACCCTTTTTAAGGTGCGGCTTTCCTGAGTTATGCACATTGCAAATCAAAGTTGCCGTTAATGCTAAGATCCAGGGAAGTTTTCCTGGTCCAAGCAACTAAACCACAACTTCTGACAAATTATACAGGTAGATATGAGAAGAGAGGCAGACAGCCCTACTCATATATAAGAAAGACATCAGAAAGACATCGGTATGATGAATACAGGCATTCAGTCCAACTAGTCCTTTCATTTTGCTTACAGTCCAGAAAGTATGCAGCATTGTGTCAAGTCTGGCGCTCAACACCCGTGATAATGTCTGGTTCTACTGAGTCTTGGTGAGCTATCAAATATTAAAAATTATCTTGTGTGCGAAACATATTTCCAAGTATCAGTACAAAAATCACTTAGCAACCAAATTGTACTAATCACCATTTATGCCTTCTTGTTCCGCTGACAGTAGTCAGTTTGACGTAACTTCAGTAATCCACTTTATAAATGAATTTTAAAAAACTCAGTACAAACCCCCCCGCCCCCCCCAAGTCTAATTTTTCTGTGGAAGAGAATTTAGAGATTTAATGTTTTATTTTTTTCATTTTGTTTACCACGCCTAATCCAATGCGAGTCATATTGCACGCCTTATCTAACCCGTGATAATGAACCCTCATTACATGGCAAACATTGTACTGATATGTGTCCATATGCTCAGTCACGGTGAGGTCTGAATCAGACACTATCGTACAGAGGCAGATGGAGTTACACCATAAGGCCATAAGGATGGACCACAAACCTATTTTATGACATTTCGGAATTAGGCATATACTAGGTTACTAAAATAAGGCCATGGTACTGAATACTGTTACAGTAGCCCTCAGCTTTATTAAAAACAGAGAGAAAATCTTTCATGAATGTAGGCACTGAAATTATTTTTATAGACGCACCTCTATAGTACAGTAAGAACATAAGAGATACTGATGAGAAAAGGTCATTCAGACCATCTAGGCTTGCCATTTATTAATTTCAGCCTATAACCTTTCAAAACTATGTGTACAGGACACTTCTATAGAAACTGCTTGCTTGCAGCTGATGCATATAGAGTAAATATAATAAATATGTAAATTTGAATGTTATTTTTGTTCGATGCAAATGTACCTGTGGCAGAACCATGCGGTGGTGCTGAAGAGCTGGGCATGAGGTCAAAGGTCAGGATTAGAAACAGGCTGCAGCGGAGTGTTCGAATCACACAGGTAAACACAAAAAGCACCGTACACCCACTCTTTATTTCATCGCTATAACCTTTTCAGCATGTTTGGTAGGCTTTACAAAATGCTTGAAAATACAACTCTATAAATCTTAGGCATCATTTCAAGTCTTTTTGAATAGTTCAATCCTAATACAGTATTTGGAATCATGGATGCGGGCGAGAGATTAAAACACAACCTTTTTGGCTTTTCCATACATATTTCAATTTATATGCAGTTTCTGCTTAAACTTGGCACAGAAAAACAGCACAGCGCCCTAATTACCCAGAAAACCTTTAACAAATACTTTCAAAGCTGGGAAGTTTGTTCCCCCTGAGTTAAATACAATGTGCTTAAGGGACACTGGACTGAATTTTATATAATACATATATTCTGCCAAGCACTCACGCGTCGTTGACCTGCGACTCGTTAACGAAACACGGAAAGGCGATGCTCTCAAAAATCAGTAAATCAGGGGCCGTAACCGTAACACTGCCCGACTTGTTGGTTCAATGCTTTTCTACCATTGTCTTTATGGGAGGAACAAGATGCTGTATTTCCCAATGACTGGTGTTTTGTGCAATAAACAGTTTAACCCTGTAATAATGTAATAACCCACCATTAGAGCTGCATGAATTCTAAAATATTGGGGGGAATCAAATTGTCTCTAATGAAGAAAAAAACCACTCTTCTAACCGGAGGAAAGGGGACACAGAAGACGATCTTAAAGGAGAGAAATACAATCGCATTTTTTACTGAATGGTTCCCGACTGCACAATGTCTCCGATAAGATCTCCATGACATTGTGTCTCAGGCTGTCACGAAGGACAACGTAAAGCTGGGCTCTTATTTAGTATTCAGCAATACCAGCGTTTCAGATTTACACTTAAAAAAATAAAAAAAGCATTTTTACTTGTTTGTAACTATACCTTAAAACAGCTGTAGGAGTTACGCTACCTTTCCATCTCTAGGGGACAGTGCAAACGCAACTTTCATCCCATTTTTTTATTGGAAACCTGCATTACCTCACTACCTTACTTACTTTACTATAACCTCAGAGAAGTTATATAATGGAGAACCTGAGCAGACGAGTTTCTTCAAACTGCTTTTTCATAAATATAATGTTCAATATGAAATGAAAGACAAATGATTGTTTAAAATATATTCTGCAGTGGAATTTACCAAAGTGATCAGAGGTAGCACAGCTGGTATAGTATAAGACACCCTTAAGGGCCGAAATATACCTCAAGGAAATACGCAAACGTGGACGGGTCGAGCTGCGCAAATAGTTTCTCTTTTGCCATGACATTTGTGAAAGCCAGAGCGTTGCAGCGAGGGACGCTATAGCAGCAACAACAGTAAACAACTTTCTTGTTCGATCTGTGCTTTCCTCTGGTTTGCCTTTCACAAAGGTCATTGAAAAAGAAAAACTGTTTGCGTAGCTTGACGCGTCCGCGTATTTCCGTGCGGTATGTTTCGGCCCTAAGTTTCGCTGTTCACTTCCCCTGGGCCCGTTCCTTTTACATGGATAACTCAAGTTAGCCGGATAACTTGGTTAGCTGGCTAACTCTGCCGAGTAAATCCCGGCCAGCTACAAGGAACAGCACTCTGAAGTGAAGGACCTTGGGATGGTTGTGGCCTCCGAGCCTGTGGTACCACGAGAAGGCACTGTGGTCTGTGCGGGCATAGGCAGCAGGGCTCTGCAGTACACACTGTACAGGGGTGTAAAATCCAGGGTTCAGAAGGTAAAAGTGCTGCCATGTCATTCTTCCACCCATAAACTCCAGCTATCTGATTTCACTAATTAGTTCTACCTCCTGACTGAAGAATTGTGCTAATTAGCAAATCCAGGTGATTGGAACAAAATACTGGGGAGGACTTTTACTTTCTGAACCCGGATTTTACACCTCTGACTCTATACCACACTGGGACTCCCTTTGCAAAAACTCTGCTTGGTGGAATGTTCAAGGCACAAATCATCCAAATAAACTGTATTGTTGAGTACGTATTGGGGCATTTTCACACAATTCATCCAAATAAACTGTATTCTTGAGTACGTATTGGGGCATTTTCACACAATTCATTTATTTCTCCGTGCCAAGCATATTTTCCTACACAATTTGTAACTGACCAGCGCAATTAGCAAAAGACGAAATGAAATAATGTTGAACGCTTCGTTAAATAGCATAAATTTACAGCAATACAGTATGTGTTCCATTTTGTTTTATTGTTTCTCGATAGTGTTTCTTTTACCCTGTGAATGCTTTGCTTTGCTCTAGGGCTGGGCGATATACAACATCGATAATTATCGAATGCAATAATGGCCGTTGTCACCGTGTGGGGCGCCTTTCTTTTCGTCTTTTTTTCTTCAAGTATACCCAATATACGGCAGTAAACATCCAAACTTCAGAGGCCGCGTGAAATGCTTCCGGAAAAAAACATCACCGCTGATATCTATTGAGTGTTGATGACAGCCAACCAGCAGCAAGGTCGTACAGCTTTCACGTGATCATGTGATGTGTTTTTGTCAATCGCATGAAAGGTGCAACGCCTTTCTGTGATTGTCCGTCTAATCAACACGCAGTAGACAATGATGACGTTTTCTTTCCCGGAAGAATTTCACACGGGTTTTGAAGTTTAGATTACTACCGCATCAAGTATAATTAAAGAAAAAAAGACGAAAAGAAAGGCAATACCCCACATGCTGGCAACGGCCGTTATTCCATTCGATAATTATCGTTGCGGTATATCGCCCAGCCCTACTTTGCTCAGTGCGGGATTCTGGGGTTTGGAGGACATCCTCAAACCTCCAGACTCTCAGTGAAGCTTTTCACATAGGGGCAGCTGATTAGCCAACCACCAATCAGTGATTCTCCCTGTATCAGCATGCACATCAACATCTCAGCACCAATAGAAACACCCCACAATGCACTTTCCCATACCAAACAATTTAACAGCATTGAGGCAAAGGCATAAACAACTTTGGAGCTTCGTAGCTACCCCCCCCCCCCCACCCCACTGTTTGCTATCCTATGCCTCTTTAATCTACAAAATGATCTGAAATCTGATTGTGTGAAAAACCTTTTTGGAGGGGGGAGAGGACTGGGTCACATGGTACCCAGGACGCCATCCCTTCTGTCCCGAGGATCAGAAAGCTTTCACATAGGGCCAGCTGATTAGCCAACCACCAATCAGGAGGCCCCTAGACATGATCCATTTCTAGGTGGTTTCAACAAAGAACATTCAAGTTACTGACCAGGGAATGTCGGCCCCCGACCTTAAAATGCCAGCTTTATGCAAGACAGGTACACCAACAAACCTTAACCATCTGCTTTGAACAAACCTTAACCATCTGCTTTGAACAAACCTTAACCATCTGCTTTGCCTCGAGTGGACATATTCTTTGCAGGGAGAGGTCTGTGAAGGCAAAAGGTTGCATAATTATGTAAATGGAATATCTGGTCAGTGAATAGAATATCTTTGCATGAAACCTTTTTGGCAACAGAACTTTTGCACACTGCAAAAGCATATTATTGCTCCGGAGATAGTTACAGCCACAGGAAGCACTCTACTATTGACCCAAAAAAAAAAAAACTATTAAAATGAAAAACATAAATTTGAGAAAGAAATAAGAGGCAGAAAGGGCTTTAATTTTGTTGCAGTTTGAATCGCTTGGTCCCCCAACAAGGTTGCTGAGCTGCTTTGGTAAACGCCGGTATGTATTCACAACTTGAATTATTACACAGGAATTACCCCTCCACCATGTCCCGCTACCAAGAAGAAACAAGATAAAAATGTTTTTGTTTTTTTTGGATGAGTGACAGATCAAAAATGATTGACAGAAACAGGCGTGTACAGTGTCAATTGGAACCCCTCCGATCAACGTGACAAATAATATGATGTCAATCTAGTTGCAAATCTTTGTAAATAGTCAAAATGGCCACGGTTGCCCGAAACTTGAATTGCAAAAAAAATAAAATAAAAGAAAAATATGGAAACATTGGAAAGGTATAAGTAAGGATCTTTAGACACCATAATTGCATTTCCTTACATCAAAAGAAAATGACAGGTATACAGTCTGAAATGTTTCATTTAAAAGAAAAAAAAAAAAAATGGAGGCTCCGTTGCACTCATTCACAAGTTTCGCTAAAAAACCCCCCAACCTCAGGCACTTTATTGGCATATGCAGGTGCTTTTTACCTGCCAAATAAGCAAAACAATAACAAAACCAAAAAAGACCGTTACCCTTTTGTACTTGATGGCTGTTAAGGGGGGGTATTTTTCTACTTGGATAGGCCCCATAAATCAAGGAGAGGGTTTTTTGGCTAAAGTCTTGTCCCCCAATAAATGAAACTGTATTTCAGGTCACTGCATATAAGTGCATTTAATTACACACTTTCTAGAGTCTTTACAAAATCCGCAAGACAAAGACACCTTTTGTCACAGCACATACACAACTGTAGACTTTAGAAAATGTGCACCTCCCCAAACACGTTTAAACATCATAAAAGACTGGAACCCTGGCATCGCGTGCAACTCTTGCTTAACAACACATGTGGAAACAATTTTACAAGAGGGGTTTAAAAATGATGCATCATAGTAACCAAAAACAATTTATCAGTCGACTTTGTGTAACGAACAGAAGAGCCGGAATGGGGACTACAACACTTCCGTCTCCAAACGAGCTAAATATCAGAATGAACAAAGTAACCCGGGCGATGGGGAACACAGCGTGTGTGTGTGTGTGTGTGTGTGTGTGTGTGTGTGTGTGTGTGTCGCTCCTGGATAAGCCGCTTTCAGTGCCGGGCTCGTCCAATTTACTACGTTCTTAAAAGGCAAAAAAGTGACATTCCACAAGACATAGAGGGAAAGAAAGACTGCGAAAACTAATGAATTGGACTGAATTGCATAGAGTGAGCCGGGCTTAGTCAGGTAAACGTCTGCCATAATACTGTTTCCAACCCTTTGATTGCCATGGTGTCGCACGACTGCTGATGGTAATTCCCTGACTTGTACAGAGGCTTTCTGTATGGCTGTTTTTCCACATACTGCTTATCAAAACATTTATACAGCTAGTTCTCACTTAACATACTGAACATTAAAAAGACATTTTAAAATGTAATATAAAACCCAACTACTGAAAAAGAACAACCTTTACTTTTTTTAAAAAGAACAAAAAAAAAAAAAAAAAAGCTTTCAATTATACTGGTATTTAAATTTTTTTTTCTTTTCTTTTTCAAAAGGCACAGTGATGGACAGCAAGGGGTTACAAGGAACCCCCGATTTGTGTGTCAGGTCATGCTGGTTTCTGATTGGGAAGAAAGACCCCTGGATCTTGCCCTTATATGGAGTTTCCTTGAGATGACTAAGGCGAACATACAAACGGAAGTACCCTTCTGAAAACAGCCATTTTGTTTCAAAGGCATCCACTTTAAAAGCTGAACGGTACTAAGGGTTGCGCCTCTTCTACGACACCTTATAGAGACCTGCGATAACGCCAGTGCTAAGGCCAGTCACGATACAGTAACGCTTGGGGGTCCCGTTGGCGACGGTGCTGTCGGCAGAGTCTTGTTTCTGGAGGAGATAATGCTTTTGTAAAGTCCCGCGCAAGTTTGAAAGTCGTAAAATAGGGAGAGAAAAAAACAAATACTCAATTTGTGTTATTTCATGAAGAAGAGTCCAGACGGCAGCCTGTTCAGCACTGGTCCAAAATCCCACTCAACAGTACTTCCAGACCTGGGCCCCAGCAGCACGGACTGGGCCGAGGAAAGAAACTACAAAGTCAAGGTGGGGGCGGATGGGCGAAACACTGTGCCCGTGTTTCGACAGAGTTGGGTTTTGTGTTGTGGGGTCCGGCCTGGCTGTGGAAGTGAGAGGGCGGGACGGGCTTTGGGTCAGAGGTCAAAGGTCAGGGGGTTCGCAGCTGCTGTAGTTTGACATAGACGTCCTCAGCTTGACTCAGCTCCTGGAAGACGGGCAGGAGGGTGAGCAGCTCGGAGTCCTCCAGGTCATCGAACCAGGACACCACGGGCACCTGCAGGAACGACCCAAATAAAAATCACTCTATTTATCTCGCTTTCTCTTATTTAAACAGCCTTCTGATCTCCATTTCCCAACTGGCCCCCATCTCCAGACTGTGCCTGGTCAATTTCCCTCCAACGTGTACACATACAATCACCACTTCCTTTGGTTTTATTACTTAAAGCTGCAGTGGGCAAGGCAAAAAAGACTTCCCCCTTTTGCACTCCTCCCGCCCATCTCTCTCCGAAGCCCCTCCCACCAAATGATGCTCCGGTGCACGCGCGGAGACAGGCACAGGGAGGGGTTTATTCTACCGGGAGGATCTTTTGCTTGTAAATAGTTGCCCTGATTGGTAGCTACAGAGCTAGCCCTGATTGGTTGGTTTTTGGAAGACGGGCTTGAGATTTTTTGACAGCCTAGTACAGAGCCCAGGACACTCACAGAAACAAGATTTCTTTTCTCAGAACCCTTGATTTAGTGATAGCTGCTGGAAAGTAATGAGCAAATTTAGTAATTTCGCCAAAATTATATAGAAAAAATCTTGCCTACTGCACCTTTAAGGGCTGCAGACCACAGTCCCCCCTACTTGTATGTTTTTCTCAGTTCTCCTCAAGGAGAAAAGGAGAAAAGGGGGCGGGGCTTATATAGACTGTGAGGCCAGGGCAAACTCACAGCATTTTCAGGGTGGTAGGTATAGGAGGCAGGGGTAACTCACAGCATTTTCAGGGTGGTAGGTATAGGAGGCAGGGGTAACTCACAGCATTTTCAGGGTGGAAGATATAGGAGGCTGGGGAGTTGTCCAGGATGAGCGTTTTGTGGAGCTCGCGGCCCAGCCTGCTCAGGTCCTTAACGTAGCAGCCCTGGTGGAAGACGCACGACTCCCGGAACAGCCTCGCCCGAAACACGCCGCAGCGGTCCAGCAAGTCGGTCACCGGGTCGGCGTACTAGGGGAGCGAGGGAAAACGAGAGCGGGGGGGGGGGGGCGGGGGGGTGATGAGGGGGGGAGGTTCGGCATTACTCTGAGGACTGGTGAGGAACAACAGCTGGGATGGAAACTACAGCAGCATGATAAGGCCAGGACCTTGCGTGCTACAGCTAGGGTTCGCTTTCTAAGTGACCCCGAACTAACTACGGCGTTTAACTCGCAAACCTTCCTGGCAAACAACACAGGCACGTGACAGTGAAGGATCGCGGGGATATCCGTGATTAAGGAACGTCAGGAACGCCGTTACGAGAGCAAAAGCGGAGTCTACAGGAAATGGAACGGGTTCAGCTCGAGGGAGTTCCGCTATGAGCTAAAAGGTCAGAGGTCAGTTACAGAGAGGTGGAGAGAGAGAGAGAGCGCACAAAGCTGCAGTTTTAATTTTATTCACAAATATTTTAAACCAGTGAAACGGGAATCAGTGAAGAAAGAAAGTATACCTGCATAAGCACTGCACGACCGTTTCATTAAAACAAGAGGAAAAACGGTACAAAAAACACAACAATTCCATAACTCCGTAACTCCGCCCCCATGGTGTGTATAATTAGCTGGCTAATCGAGCCGTTAGCGCCCGTTAGCGCCCTCACCTTTGCGAGACTGGCGGTGAAGAGGATGCACTCGAACATCTCCCCCATCCTCTGGAGGAACTCATCTACGTGCGGCCGCTTCAGGACATACACCTGAAACGCAAAGCGGGTATCCGTGAGCCCTGGGAGGGGGGGCACAGCTGCCCGGCGTAAAAAAAACTAAACGGATCTGAATTGAAACGCAGGGCCAGTTGGTCCGTCTGTCTGTCCGTCCGTCCGCCTGCCTGTTGCTGCTCCGATGATCTTGGCTGCCGTGAGCCGCCTCCTGAAACAAGTAATGGAGAATAGGCCGAGCTGGTGGGAACCAGCCTATCCTGGATTACTTGAACCAGGAAGAGGCCAAAAGAGCGCGGAGTATCCTGTGGGCGGGGCGATGAAAGTCCAGGATGCAGAATCGCTTGCCTTAAAGAAGCCCTGCACAGTTACAGCACCTGTTCCCATAGTAACCCCACAGCACTGAGTTATGTTCCCACGGTAACCCCACAGCTGTTCCCACAGTAGCCCCTGTAGGCTGTAACAGACAGTACCTCTATCACATTAGACCAGCGGTTCCCAAACAAGGTCCTGGGGGACCTCTGTGTATCTGGGTTTCTTTCCAACCAGAATCGCAGTGCCAGGATTTTAACAAGCTGTTCATTTTTCTTAATTAGGAGCTTTTCATGTTTGCGGGATTATTAATCCTCTTCAGCCACATTATGTTAGAAATAGCTACGTATGCCATGAAGAATAAAAGTCCAATATAGGCTCCTAATTGGTGAAAGTGTGGACACATGGCCACTAAAACTTACCATTTGGTCGATAATCAAGAATTCAAAGACAAAGCAACCAATTACAAGCTAAACCTGCATTGTGCTAATAAGTTTCAGGAAAAAATTATGGAAGAACCACATGTGTTCTACAACCTGAATTGAGCAAGAGATTGGCTGTAACAAAAACCAGCATCCACAAGATTCCCCCAGGAGCGAATTTGAGGACCACAGTATTAGACCCCCCATTCTCCCAGTGTGGGCTGGCTGAAGCCGCTTCAGACCAGAACGCTAACTGCTAACTGAACAGCAACAGCAACCGTTCCTTCTATGAGAGACTGCGCTCATTTTGAACACAACTCCGGGAGGGAAAATATCCAACTGGGGGCAGGTTGCAAGGTATTTACAAAACCTCTCTCAACATATCAGTCTGCAGCCAATAAACGTGGACAGATTCCAGTCCACTGACAAGAGCGGTGCATTCAGGCCAGTGCTTTTCACATCCGTCCAGCAGAGGGCGCACGTCCACCACCGCTCCCAATTAACCCTCGTATCATGTTCCGGGTCAATTTGACCCGATTCAATGTTTGACGTCTCTTAAAAAGCAGTTCACCTTATTTTTTCATCTTGACACTGTATGGTTTTTCCTCATTTGTTGGGATTAAATAGTAAACACACAATAAACACAATACTATATTTTAAAAGTCCTATACCAACTTTGTATAAAAGGTGTTTTTTGTGGGGTAGCTGTATAAAATGTAAGAAAATATACAACCTTTATTAGTTTTTAACTCAGATTTGTTTGTGGGAAATTCTGGTGGCACTTTCCCATATAGGTTTTAAACTTCACAAATGTTTATTACCTCAGGCTCTAAAATTAGATGTTTCATCACAGATTTTAATACTTAGGGATAAAAGGCTAGTCAGAGACACACATAATGTGATGCAGAAAGTGTCAAAAAAATTTTTTTTAAAGTTTAAACTTTTAGGGTCAATTTGACCCCAAACATAAATGGCATCATAAAATGTAAACATAATACAAGGGTTAACAGGATTAACAGGGCCACTCTTGAGAACGCGGTGATGATCGTTGTTTGCCAATCGGACACCTCATAGCTGAGAAATTCAATAAATGGAGACCAGGGGCCTTATTTATAAATGGTGCTTAAGCACAAAAAGGCATGCGTACACCACTTTCCTCACGGATTTCAAAACATACGCACATTTACACAGAGTATGACCCATGCGTGCACGCTGCGGGAATTTGGCGACTCCGATCGCATCGGTTTTTTGTACGTACGCACCTTTTTATAAATGAGGCCCCTGGGCTGTGTCCGAATCAGGGCCCGATCTACTGCGTCCTGTGTCCTGTGTACTAGCAGCTGTGTAGTTCACTGTGTACTGTTTAGTAGGCGACGTGCAGTATGCGTAAAATATCCTCCACACTATATCCCAACCGTACTGTGGAAGTGTCGTAAGACATCGTGCCCGTGCGCGGCCATGCCACGTGTTGTTCTTGCCACACCTCATTTTGAAAGCGAGGCTGCGCGTCATATTTAACGGGCCCAAATGTTTGTTTACTTCTTGAAAAGTATGCTCCCGAATATACTCAACAAAAACCACCGGAAGTAGGTATATCATCCGGGGCTTTTAAGTACACTACATTTAGAGAACATTTCGCCTACTTAACAAGTCCCTCATCCAGTGTATTCAATTAGCATACTCAATAGTAAAGCTACAACACTCCGGTGGGGTAGTGACCTGTTGAAGCAAAGGCAGACTATCTCTTTGAACCCTTAAGCCCTTAATAACATTCAAAACCTTATCGTGCATACACAAAAAACCCAATGCATTTAAGCAGGAGAGTGGATTTGACTGTCGGCCTTGATCGTACCTGGTGTGTCGTGCCCTCAATCTCCACGGGAACGATGAAATCTGCGTTGCTGATAGGCTGCAGGGGACAGAGAGCGAGGCCATTACGTTAGAATAACTGGGGCTACATCGTCGGCCACGAGTTTCCCTGCCACACAGGCGGGTGGAAAAATGACGCTACGAAATCGCCATTTCCAAAGTGTTGGCAGGAGATAACACAACTTAGCCTAACTCATTTGGCTTTATAATGCACAAATGCTAATGTCAACCCTGTTATTTCTGCTCACCTAGACACACCATGCATAGCACTTGATTCTTGTGTCCTGTACCTTACTTCTTTTAACACACGTAACGCTAGCGTAGCCGTAGCTTACTGTGTGAACTAGACTCAATGTTCATGTCTATGGATAGCTGCTACGTTATGATAGAACTGTACTTTATCTGACCTGTTTGTAGTTGTTTCAACCACCTTCGGTATGCACTTATTGCACATCACTTTGGATCAAAGCGTCTGCCAAGTGACTGTAATGTAATGTAATAGAGGCCACAACAGATGCACTATATGAGTGCGCCGGCATCCACCTATTAAAACGAGGGTCTGTAAGCGAGGAGAATAGATCACATGGCGTACGTGCACTCCCTATCTTTGGGTTTCCGTTACGCATGGAAACCGTGGAAACGGTGACTGAAAATAAGCGAGTTCAGAAAATGGGGGGGGGGGGGGGGGTACCTTGAAAGAGCTGTGTACCAGCGTCTCGTCCAGATCGATCACCACGCATATCTTTCCCTGGTCCTGGGGGGTCACCTCAGGCAGCAGACAGGTTCCGGGGATCTGCGGAGGAGGAGGAGGAGGAGGAGGAGGGGGCGGGGGGGGGACAACCAGTCACCTATCTGCCTCCATACAACACGAGTTACCCTCTCCTACTCAGCCACTGGGTGGTGCTACAGCTTGGCTGGTGTTCACACGACCGGTCAGCCTGCACAGCAACACCCCGATATGCCGTTTACTGACACGCGAAACAAAATACCGTTTTATGAGCAGGTGAACCTTTGTACCGACTGCTGTGTGAATGACGAGAAAACTAGCAACTCGTTGTCTTTTATCAGTAACATGGCCTTAAATACCCCGGGCAA
>CM056380.1:705294-732794 GCA_029718625.1 Synaphobranchus kaupii | reverse complement strand
AATCCAGAAACCCAAAACCCTCCCGTAACGGCGAAGGCACGGCTCCTTTGAAAGCTGCAAGGGTGAGGTGGTCAGGCACGGCTGGTACGGGTTATATAATCAGCAGGAAGTGCTTTAACTGTGCGAGCAAGAGCAGGAAGCGCATTAACTGTGGGAGCGACCGCAAAAAGCACATTAACTGTGCGAGCGAGTGCAGGAAGTGCATTGATTGCGCGAGCATAGGTAGCGCATTAAGTGCCCGTACGAGCGCAGGAACCGTATTAACTGTGCGAGCGAGTGCAGGAAGTGCATTGATTGCGCGAGCATAGGTAGCGCATTAAGTGCCCGTACGAGCGCAGGAACCCTATTAACTGTGCGAGCGAGTGCGGGAAGTGCATTAACTGTGCGACCCCAGGAAGCGCATTAAGTGTCCGAACGAGAGCAGGAAGCGCATTAACTGTACGCGCGAGCGCAGGAAGTGCATTAACTGTACAAGCGACAGCAGGAAGCGCATCAATTGCACGAGCGACAGCAGGAAGCACATTAACTGTGCGAGCAAGAAGCGCATTAACTGTGCGAGCGCAGGAGGCGCATTAAGTGCCCGAGCAAGCATAGGAAGCGCATTAACTGTACGAGCGAGCACAGGAAGCGCATTAATTGTCAGAGCGAGCACAGGAAGCGCATTAACTGTCCGAGCGACATCAGGAAGCGCATTAACTGTCCGAGCGACATCAGGAAGCGCATTAACTGTACGAGCAACAGCAGGAGGCGCATTAACTGCACGAGCGACATCAGGAAGCGCATTAACTGTACGAGCAACAGCAGGAAGCCCATTAACTGCACGAGCAACAGCAGGAAGCGCATTAACTGTGGGAGCGAGAGGAGGAAGCGCATTAACACTGCGAGCGAGCGAAGGAAGCACCACAACGCCGCAGGCAGAAAAACACTCCCACAGCTCCGCAGCGCTAACCTCCATTAGCAGTCCCTTTTTCAAACAAACACTAATTTTCAGCGTGACGCACTGTGATAACCTTGAGCCGACGGCTCCTGCAAGCAGCGGCTATATCAGGAGAAATAAGCCCAAATCCTTCCTCTCCCCTCAGCCGGTCATTACACAAGGCCTTGGCTCAGTGACGCACTAATCAAGCCTTCACTGTTTACACTGGATCCTGGCACTAAAGGCTTAAGTACACAATGCATCTAAGGGCAGCCGATAACAGGCCAGCGAGTATGGGGTATTCAGTATTTGAGTCTTTTATAAAATAGTAAAATGGTAATCCAATTAATCAGGATAGGAATTATTCAGCAGCACCTCCCTGCTCACGTTCTGTATGGTCTTTCCTCTTGCTTTATTGCTTCATAAATGCTGAAAAATATACACTTTTCCCCCATAGCAATACGTAGTAAAAAAGTTGCAGATCTCTTTAATCACTGAAGCTACATACATAAAAGATCTGCACTCTCCTGCTCTCCACCCAGAAACACACACACACACACACACACACACACTGCTTACACACATACACACACACACAGCTTACACACACACACAGCTTTTACACACACACACACACACACACACACACACACACACACACACACACACACACTGCTTACACACACTGCGTGTACAAAAACACACACACACACACACACACTGCGTGTACAAAACACACACACACACACACACACACACTGCTTATACACACTGCGTGTACAAAAACACACACACACACACACACACACACACACACACACACACACACACACACACACACACACTGCTTACACACACACATACACACAGCGTGTACAGACACACATACACACACACACACGGATGTATAAAGATGATGTCAAAAGATTTGATTGTTTCAGCATACCAGCTTCATCCTGTGTCGCACCCTCAGTCCTTCATACACCACAGTTCTCTCACAATCTAATTAGAGAGGAACTGGCAACCATGTTTACCATGGCAGAAAAACTTTCAACATAAAAACGACAACAAAAATGGTCTATCAAAGTTCTTGGAACTATTAAATATAAGTTATAAGATAAATATAAGGTATCAAATGATGAAATGTAATAAAAAAACACAATAAATGCATTTTTTATATTTGATACAAAAAAATAAATAAATGGGACCCAAATCCAGGACCAACATCATAAAGGAAGATGTAAAACATTCAGGCGATTGCCACGGCCATAGCTCATGCGAGGTTAATATGAATTCTATTAAATATGAAATGCATAATTCAGAAAGTCTGATGGGCCCGCGCTCTGTTTGCCCCACAAACCTGGCAACCGTACTTACTGTCGACTTACTCAACTGATAATATGAAAACAAACAACAACATCAACGGTGATTCAGAGACCAAAAACAATTATCATCCCGCTCATCGCGACGCCATCACTACTGTCTGCATCACTCCGGCAACCACAGATTGCGTAATGGGGGAAACCGCGGAGATGTGAAACGTAATCGGACAAACGGAGAACTGTCTGGCACTGCTGTAGCGCCCTTTAAAAAACGGCCGTCTCCAAAACGTCCATCTCAAAAATGCCAGTCTCAAAACGCCCGTCTCCAAAAAACGCCCGTCTTCAAAATGCCCGTCTCAAAAACATCCGTCCCAAAATGTGAGTTTAGGCAAACGAGCTGCGCTGTTTGACAGCAGCCAGAGACTCCCAGGAGCCTTTGGGAAAGCGCCCCTAGGCCGGGTTGGTTCACCTCACACATGCTGTTGAGGTTTGTTTATTAAAAGCTTCCCGGTATTACGAGTTATCTTTGACTATCAAAACGGGGGCCGGCGAGCAGACGGTGGGCTCTCCCTCTATAGCTGAGTTCACTTCTTCTCTACGCCACCGTTTGAACATTTTTTTGTGTTTTAACCTCACTTGCTGTTTTTTTGGAGATTCAGGCTTGGCGTTTCCCAGTGTTCCCATTCCCTGATTCTGTACAGCTTTGTAGTTAAAAGCGCTAATAATATACCAATTAGACCTGAATGAAAACTGGTGCCTGTACCTACATCGCTGAAGAGCAGTAGCCAACAAGGGGAGGTAGACCAGTGCGCATTCACATTTCTGAATAGCACCGCAAAGTCAGCTAACTCAATAACCCTGACAGCTGTCAAATAACGGAATACACATTATGAAAAGAGAGAGAAGAGGGAGAAAAAACAAGCTGCCATTCAATTCAAATTCGGTAAAAATGTGCCGGTATTTAGTCCGTTTAAATCCCTATCTCACTAAAATTGAAGCGAGATGGGGATTGAAAATAAATAAAAAAAAATTTAATTGGCAAGTCTGAACTTCATTTGAATCACAGGGGTGTGGCCCAATACTCGAAAAATGCATCCTCCTTTCCTCAACTACCACCTCCTCTCCTCTGTGCCCTGGAAACCGATCTTTGTGTTTTAATCTAACGTTGCTGATTACATATTAATTAATTACACATTAATGGTTACATATTAATTAATATCTGGACACAAACCGCAACGTCAGGTACGTTGTATACTGGAAATGCAAATACTTGTATCTGAAACGTACAGGATGTTTTGCATACTTCCGGGTAGGAGACAAGAGGAGGAGACGAGTGGAGGAAAGGAGGTGGGGAGTGAAAAATAATAGGGCACAGCTGCAGTCGCATTCACCTCCCTGCCCAAGGGGACCAGATTGGAGGCAAATTCACACCCCCTCGCCCCCCTCTCTCTCTCTCTCTCTCCACAAGTATTCGGCAGTTTGGAAACCATCACATGTAACCGCATTCCCAGCGGCCGCCTCTGGGGACACACATAACGGGAGACTTCAGACAGTAATCTGATCTCCAGAGATGCGTTTTATCTGCTCCCAAACCCGCCCGAGCTATTTCTGGTGCAGGTACACAATGAAAAAGAGGAAAATTAACAGGTCAATTAAATAAAAAAAATAAAAATAAAAAACAGTAAAAATAATTTTCAGTGCTAATGAGTTTATGTACAGAGGTCAGTGCTTGGGAGTGTTTCCCTTCGTCTCTAAGCAAAAGGGCCCCATTCTAAGAGCTCCAGTAACTGTGGGGAGACAAAGTGTAAATCAAAGCACATTATCTCTTACGCACATTCAGTTTGACACACTGACTTAATATTAACTACTTTCCATGAAGTAAATTTATTAAATTAAAAGTTAAGACTTCTGTTAAGTTACAGAGCTCTGTTCAGAACTGGGACCGGAAATTCCTAGCAGGAACCTGGTCCCTAAGGACCAGCCCTAGTTACGCACACAAAACAGTATAAACGGCCTCTGGTCGGTACAGAGGTTTGCGATACTCTCCGACGGCCTGTGAACCTTATCTCAGCTCTGGCTCAAAATAGGCGCCGTCTCCTCCTTCAGGGTCCAGCTCTTTACAATGGTCCGTTCCACAGACCCGCAATGAAAATATTGCACTGGGAGTAGCCTAGTTCCTGTCGGGCCCGCTGGGAGTGAACCACGTCCAAGTGGACAGTGGAGCGATCTGAGGGAAAAGCGGCCTTTCCTGAAAGTGTTCATTACTGAACCGTTCCGTGTGCACACGCTACACACGACACGTTACACACAACACGCTACAGGCGACGCACGACACAACTGACTAAGAACACAGCCGGAAGACACTGGTTCATACGGCAGTGATACTTGTGATAATGTGAAATAAGTTTCTCTGTACCGCTCTCCATAAAAAACACTATACAAATTAAATTTAATTGAATAAGTCACAGTGACTTGACAGTAGGGCTGCATGAAGAACTGAATTAAAATCGCCATCTTGATTCGATCTGAATCGTGAATCTGAATCGGTGATTCGGCTGCAGTTTGTCCGAAAACCAAGCTGAATTTAATTAAATAGAGCATCGCTAGGTAACTATAAGCAAACTACGTTGCGCTGAAGTCTGGGTTCAAAGTATGTGATTCAGGGTTTGAATATGTTGCTGTGTGCTGAATCTGAGGGCATTTTAACCATTAAAAAAAAGGTTTTGGCGTTTTTATATTGCTGAGATATAACAACTAAAACTAGGCCTATTCCAGGCCTAAAATACACACACACACACACACACACACACACACACACACACACACACACACACACACACACACACACACACACACACACACACACACACACACACACACACACACACACGTTCTATGCTTGTACTGTGAGTGAGGGAATATAGGCTACGAGGCATGGGCATTTTTGTAATGTTTTTGTTAAATTTTTTAATTATTAAGAACATATGTTAAATGCATGTCATGCAAAATTGTGAAATAAAGGTGTTTTACTAAGAAAATTGCCATTTTTAAGAATTGAGTGTTAGAATCATGATCTCAATTCTAAGCCAGAAAATCTTTATTCCCATTTAAGCCAGAATCATGCAGCTCTACCCAACGGGCGCAAAAAAATGTTCTCAAATTGAACTTTGTTCAGGTCTTTCGTTGAACTGGTCGCACGTTCCCATATATAAAGATATAAAGCTGTTGCACAGTCCCCATGGTTGAGGGAGGATGATTTAAACATCAGCGAATTAAGAACGTGGGAAAGCCACACAAGGCTTCTCTCTCACAGGCTGGCAGTCAGCATTACTGCGTTCTGGACAACCACGCCAACTGTTCCAGCAGGTACACAAAACGGCGTACACCGAAAAAGGAGAGCAGTTTCTCCCCCGCCCCACCACCAGGTACCGGAGAAAACCAAAATAGAGCACGCATTGGTATCCCGAGGACCGAGGAATCTATATGGCGAAGCTTGTGGGCTTGCATTGGTAGAACGGCCAGAGTCATACGCGCCAGAGGGAGGAGTTTAATCGATGGCCTATGCTCTGCTTAGGGGCTAAGTAAGCAAGTAAGTAAGTAAGTAAGTAAGTAAGTAAGTAAGTAATCGGTATCCTACGCGTTTCAGAGGTAGAGCGGAAGCCGCATCGTTTCCATACTGAAATCTGAAAACCAAGCTGAGGGCTCGACTGCAGGTTCTGTGTGGTGACCCCGCTCGCTCGCTCGCCCGCTCTTCACTCGGCCGACGAAGAGAAGGAAAAAAGAGCCGCCTGACCCAACAACGCGAGTCCTGTTCACGTGCGAGAGCAGCACGCGGGGATTTATCGAATGGCTACTGCATTCAAAATGCTCATAAGCTCTCAGTTGGACAACTAGTGTGGTTCATACATCCACACACACGATAATATTCTTTTCCCAAAGCTATTGTGAGAAGAACAATAATGGGATTACTGTATTATTTACCGTGCACATGTGTGGTTCTTTCCACCGAGATTTAAACGGATAAAGATGGAGCAAGAGGAGAGTTGAGGTAAGACTTGTTTGTGTAAAGTGTTTGTTTTGATCTGGGACCAGGCTAGTTATAGAGCTTAGTGGTGTTAGAATTGTGACTCGATGAGTCAGTCTGAGAACTTGTCGTAGATTGGTGGTCTAGAATCATTCTTTTGATTCGGTGGTCTAGAATCATTCTTTTGATTCGGTGGTCTAGAATCATTCTTTTGATTCGGTGGTCTAGAATCACTCTTTTGATTCGGTGGTCTAGAATCATTCTTTTGATTCGGTGGTCTAGAATCATTCTTTTGATTCGGTGGTCTAGAGTCACATCTCAGTCCTGAAAAGCACTTGAGCTTATGTATTGCTGGCAAATTTGTCTGGTCACCTTTTAAAACAAGTAAACCTCTCTTGATTTAAGTCCCCTAGGTTCTATCGTTGGGGTTCCCCTAGAAAATAGCGCTAAATGTGGTGGGTTCAAGTCCCAGTAATTAAAGATGTAATTTCTACTGAAGTCTCCACGTTCAGTACACCATACAATTGCTTTTTATTGCCTTTTCATTTGTCTCCTTTTTTCTCTCATTTTTTATGAAGCACATTGCGTCGCAAATGTTGCATGAAATGTGCTAGATAAATAAAATTTTGATTGACTGATTGACTCATTAACCTATTTGGCACCAATCAACATTATTTTGAACACTGACAGATTAAAGTGAATGGTGCAGGACCAGCCACATTTAAATAATGACAGTAGCACAAAAAAAAAAGTGTCCTTCAGTTGCAACTTTAACTCCACTTCCAATCTGTGATGGTGCTGGAAAAAAGTCTCCACATCATTTGTGGATATAAAAAGTTGCCTTAAAGCCTTTATGAACAATGCCACCAGGAGAACACTTTCATGTGTATACTAGTTCAATTTAATGCACTTTCAAGTGTATACTACATTTTCATGTCCCATGTGACCAGGCAAAGTGCACTTTCATGTGTATACTAGATTTTCATGTCCCATGTTACCAGGCAAAGTGCACATCCATGTGCATACTAGATTTTCATGTCCCATGTTACCAGGCAAAGTGCACTTCCATGTGTATACTAGATTTTCATGTCCCATGTTACCAGGCAAAGTGCACTTTCATGTGTATACTAGATTTTCATGTCCCATGTTACCAGGCAAAGTGCACTTTCATGTGTATACTAGATTTTCATGTCCCATGTTACCAGGCAAAGTGCACTTCCATGTGTATACTAGATTTTCATGTCCCATGTTACCAGGCAAAGTGCACTTTCATGTGTATACTAGATTTTCATGTCCCATGTTACCAGGCAAAGTGCACTTTCATGTGCATACTAGATTTTCATGTCCCATGTTACCAGGCAAAGTGCACTTTCATGTGTATACTAGATTTTCATGGCCCATGTTACCAGGCAAAGTGCACTTTCATGTGTATACTAGATTTTCATGTCCCATGTTACCAGGCAAAGTGCACTTCCATGTGTATACTAGATTTTCATGTCCCATGTTACCAGGCAAAGTGCACTTTCATGTGTATACTAGATTTTCATGTCCCATGTTACCAGGCAAAGTGCACTTTCATGTGTATACTAGATTTTCATGTCCCATGTTACCAGGCAAAGTGCACTTTCATGTGCATACTAGATTTTCATGTCCCATGTTACCAGGCAAAGTGCACTTTCATGTGCATACTAGATTTTCATGTCCCATGTTACTAGGCAAAGTGCACTTTCATGTGCATACTAGATTTTCATGTCCCATGTTACCAGGCTAAGTGCACTTTCCGGTAAAAGCGTCTGCAGAATGACTAAAATGTAAATTGTAAAAGTTAAAAAGTAAAACCAAACACAGAACACGACAGACATTTTGAAAACGTTTCCGGATAATAAGGGTGTGGAATATCTCCTTTCAAAACTAGAACACCCTCCCCCTGCCCACCAAAAAGAAAAAGTTGCTCTCTCTTGTGGAGAATACCCACAATCCCACACTTTAGAGAAAGTAAACGCAGCCAAAGGATGGCTAACACTGGATGAGAGCTATGCTATAAGCAGCAACGCTGTGACGCACAATTTGATTTAGTGCCTGCATGTGCTCAGCATTTCGCCTATGGGGAGATCTGAGCGCAGAGCACGCGGGCAGAGCGCCCGAGCGTTCGCCGTAACGCCGAACGCTCGGCGTGAAAAACAGCTTTAAACGGGTCCAGACCGGGCCGCTGGAGGATGCCTGAGGTAAGTGGAAACACGTGCGGTTAGCGGGGCTGCGGGCCAAGCCCGGCGAAGAGGCGGGGAGGAAGTGAGCAACAGGAATACCTTGCGCAACGTCAAGCTAACAGAGTTCAGTTGGCTACAGTTTCGCGCCAAGCGCAAAAATGCTAAGAGAGAACCCTAGTTCACTGCACGCTCGACACACAGAAAGCACTATAGTGGCTTAATAGAGCCGACACACAATAAAGAACCCGCACATTATTGAATTTTCATAATGTTTCGAACAATCGCTTTTAAATAAGGCAGGACTAGAAATACTGGTTTTCCTGTCTGAACTGCCAGAGATCATCTCAGAACTGGGCTAGAGTTTAGTCTTACTTTCCTTTGATGTCAAATCTAAATGTATTGTTTTATATGGTTTTTACATAGTTTTTTAAATTTTGCTTAGGCATGGCATTCAGGTGACTTTACTTTGCCAATTTTTTATTCATGCCCTTGTTTACAAATAAACAAAGGTTTATGTTTATATTCAATTAAAAACTTTTAATTTCAATCCACGTAAGTTGCAATAAACCTTTTACTGCCACAATTAAGAAACACAGACAAATGCTATTTTCCCAAACGAAGGTGGCCAGTGTGCAGTGTGCTAGGCTAATTCTAGAGTGTACTGAAGTGAATGTATGGATTCCTGCCGTTAGCTCAAGTCTCCCTCTATCAGAGTCTCTGAGCTCTGATTCTCCTCTCCAGTGTAGGCCTGAGGTGTAAAGCCTAAGGCTGTGTCCAAATCAACACTCTTCCATACTATTGAGTATGCTTGTTGAGTAGAGAGGACGAGAAAGTAGTGACGTTTTCCTTCAATAACAACAACAAAAAAAAAAAACCTGACATGGCTGTGCAAGGGTAGGACATCACACGACACTTCCATGGTATGGTTGGAAAATAGCATGGAGGATATTTGTTTGCATACTGCATGTCGTGTACTAAACAGTACACATTACAAAGTACACCGCTGTCAGTACACAGTACACAAGAGACAGGACGCAGTAGATAGGGCTCTGATTTGGACACAGCCTAAGGCTCTCTACACTCAACCGGCTACACTTTAAAGTGGCCATGTGCCCTGTCCACCCTAATGTTAGCAAAAGACTTTCAGGACACCGGTACGAAAATCAAACATCAATACAAGAGTTTAACTGAGCCAGTGGGTACTGCGTCATCTAGCTAAACGTGGGGCCGAAATTTGAAATTCCGAAATTCAACGGGTGACCGGAAAAGTTCTCCCCACGTAATGCGTCAGTCTTTGGTTACCATCCATCTGCACTTGAGACACATATATAGTAGGAACAGATAGAGTTGCACACATACTTGTCTCTTGAACAGTGTCAAATATATGAGTTTACCAGCAAACCATTGACTTTGCCCTAATCCCAGAAGCACAGCATTGGTACTATACCCAGAACTACATTACCCAGAAACCCAAAAGCTGATTTCTCCAACAGTTACTGTGACCCTTTTTAATCCGTCCTGTAATGATTGATGTTCAATGAATATCGGTGTTTAATGAAATGTATGTTCAGCTGATAGTTGACAAAAGGTGCAGCATCTTAAATAGATTGTGAATTATTCATAAAATGCCCTGAACAATATCAGCTAAAATGAAGCATAGCAGAAGACAAAAGACAAAAGACTGACATATTTGAAGGAAACCGTAGCTACGCACGTCTTTTCTCCCACAAGACACTGGGAACAATCAGTCTTAGAACCGAGCGCTCTCAGCGATCTAATATCGACAGCTTCAGCGTTCACTGGAGGACCACAATCTACTAAAAATCACTCCATGTCAGTCTGAGTACTCATTGAAAAGAGGAATATGACACCATTTTAGGTGTACTCATCATTCAGCAGAGAGAGAGAGGTCCATTGGTCCCATTTAGACAATACAGAGACATTCGGGTACTTAGATGAGGATGATGGACAGGCTGCTAAGAGAAAGGTAAATAAGGGGGAAGGACTAAAAGACACAGGCCTGAACACGTGAGCCGAGGGCTGTAGTACGCATTGTAATTACCTGTTCATGTATCACCTGAAGAACAAGGGAAATATTTGAGTGGAATTTTGCCTGGAGCTGCATCCAGCAAAAGCCTGCGTAGAACCGCGAGGAACGGAATCGCTGGGCGACGCCCTGACGGAACGTATTCTGAAGCGCAGCGGCACGCCCCGTGGGCTGGAGCCCAGTTCTAACGGGGCCAGGAGTGGCAGCCGGCTCGCCCGCTTAAGTCGCTCGTTCCAACTGCCGCCGACGGTTGCCGCCGGTGTGTATGCAGGCTTTTTTTTCCTACCAATTACCCTAACTAAATTAATTAATTGACTGTATAGACCAGTGGTGGGCAACGAGGGCCGTATTCGTTTCTGGTTTTCATGCCAACTTCTGGCCTTAATTACCTAATTAGCCCTAATATTTACGCCATCTGACATTTTAGCTACAATTCTTAATAAGCGCATGAATGACAGCTGAAGACTTCTTGTGTCCCTATATGAAACATTTTAATGTGATCTAATTTACCAGTGTTGGTGTAAACAGCCAATTAGCTCATTTAGCTGGGGTAATTGGTGGGGAACAAAAACCTGCATACATACCGGCCCTCCAGGACTGGAATTGCCCACCCCTGGTATAGACCAAGTTCACTCGCAGATTAGATCACAGTAAAACGTTTCATATAGGACAGTCTACGGCCGTCATTCAAGCGCTTGTCAAGAAATGTAGCCACAATGTTAGATGGCGTAAAATGTTAGGGCTAATTAAGTAATTAAGGTATGAAATCCAGAAACAGATACGGCCCTGCTCGCCCACCTCAGCTATAGAAATTAGATTAGGAAGAAAAGAGGATCATACGTGATAAAGATTAGATACACTGATGTTTCTGAAACACAGGTTATGCACATTAGAAAAGTGATACGTGACCATCCCTCAGGCATCGTATGCAAGGGAAAATAAGAACATTCCGGCTTCATTACCCCAAACATAACGGGAACAACACAGTCCCCTTTTTCCCCCCCCGATTCCCGAGAGCGCGCACCTATACGCCCCGGCCCTCTCTTTCAGCTCGACCAGAGAGCCGGTCACAAACTTGTCTCTGAAGTCTGACATTAACGAGGGGGCCTTTTCCAGAGAAACCTTTGGTGCGCGGGGGAACGAGAGAAGCGTTTGCATAATAGTCAAGTCTGCACTGTGCACCCGAGGGGCTGCAACACGTTACATAACTACAATAATACTCACAGCCTGGCGTAAAATGACAGCGACACCATTTTGCTCTCCCTCCTAACTCCTTCCCTTGACCGTAAGCGACGCTGCGTGACAGAAATGTACGACGGACATAAAACATCAGATGTCGTTCAAACCGTCGGTGTCCAATAATGATCCGGGATCTCCCACGTCGTTAGTATTCACTGGGGCTTTGCACCGACGGCACCTAATGTCGCGAGTCGTGCGAGAGTCTTTAACACTCGTGTAGCAGCAGTGTGTTGATCTTGAAGTTTATCGTGTCTTACTGTCTTAGCCGTAGCTTACCGTGTGATCTAGACTCAATGTTCATGTCTATGGATAGCTGCTATTTTATGACAGAACTGTATGTTGTCGGACCTGTTTGCAGTTGTTTCAGTGACCTTCGGTACGCACTTATTGTACGTCGCTTTTGATAAAGGCGTCTGCTAAATTAATGTAATGTAATGTAATGTGTGGCCGAGCTGACCGGCAAGTTTGATCGCAGGATGAGCTTTGGGAAGAGTGGAGAGCGACCGACAGGAAATCCCACACGAGGATGAGATCCGTCTCAGATTACACAACACTCTGTCTTGTGTGCACGGTTATCAATGCTACAGTAATGGCATAAAGAGCAGATGCTACCCGGGCTGCACAGAGTCATCGCTCACAGACCAGACGATTGATTTCCACAAAATAAGAATATTTCCATTATGTCGTCACTCTCACCGTTAATGAACAGTGATGTTGTGCAAAAAAAAACAACAGATATTTACAGTAGCATTATAAATACAAAAACAACATGCTGGCTCAAGCACGTGGCCCTGACAATCTGTGCTGCCTGCATGTGACTGACTTCTTGAGAAATGAAAGTTACAAGGGCCTGCATTTACCTTATCATTTAGAATAGAGGGGCAATACTTTTTTCCCTCCCCCATTTGATACAATTTTACTTGTAGTCGTTCCTGGTGGCATGAATGTGGGTAATGCGCGGTTTTTAGGCTCATTCTGGCCCATAAACCCTCACACATTTATTTTACTGATTTTTTACTAACTAATTATACTACTTATGTAAAAGCTGCAGAGCAATTTTAAGGACTGGGTTAAATTTTCTGGTGCGTCTTGCACAATGACAAATATGTTAACTTACACACACACACAACACTGATTTAAGACAGTTACAACTAGAATCATCTACCTTTACACCATTGATCTAATTTTATTCCAGCAACCACACTCGCCCACACACACTACACTGATTTAAGACAGTTACGAAAGACTAGAATCATCTACCTTTAGACCATTGATCCAATTTTATTCCAGTAACAGGCAGAAGTCTGTATACAAACAAGTAGCCAGCAAGAATAATTAGTGTCAACCATGTTGTGCCAAGGATTCCAAAACTTTTGTTAAATTAAGATCTCTCATTCATTTAACCATTTCATGTGGCACCACATTAAGGAACAACACGATTATAAAAAGCACCTGTCCTAAACTTTGTCTTGCCTGGTGTGGATAAAAACAAGAACCAATTGCAGGTTATGTTACCCTCATTAAACAATGTGACTAACAGCTGCTTAGCCGACTCTCGCCTCATTGATGGCTCACACAGGTCAACAGAAAACAGCAGAAATGAAGAAATTAATTCATTTTAAGAATAACAAAACAGGCCTTTCTACATTTTTGTCCCAAATAGTCCTCCATATTTATTGAGAAACTTCAGAAATGTTCTACTGTAAATGTCACCATGTGATCAAGTTTGGCGCTATATAATGTTGTATAACACAGATTCATAGTTACATTTACATTACATTTGTCAGTTGAAATGATTTTCTATTTTCTCTGGGAAGCATTTCTTTCTACATTTGCCCATATCGGATGACAACTAATTAATATTCTACATCTTTATATTTTATTCTAGGCACATAAAATATAAAAATTTCCCTCTAAATGGATAATTTGCCATGTAAAAATGTGCACACCTAGGATAAGTTCACAGCGATACTGACAATTCTACATCGCCGACAATCATGGTCAACTGTGCCATGGTTTCGGCAGCCATATTGGATTTTAGAGCCAGATACTTGTGGCCACACGTTCAGAGCAAAATGGTGCATTTCTCAGAAGCAGAAAGTTGTGTCCATAATTTCTGGAAATGAACAGCGTAAGGCTGCAATCTTTATTTTCTGTGAGGTTTGCTATTTCAAGCAGCCCAATGCCTCTTAATTTTATACCCTATACTACCGCTGAAGTATTTAAAGAAATATGACGACTTCCGATTTTCTTACCTGCCACTTGAGTAACTGGACCAATGACAGCAAACAGTAAATGAAGAACCATACCTCAGTGGCCGTTTTATCCATTTTATTAATTAATGATCCCGTGTCAACTTCTATTTCTGTTAACAAATGGCCAACGAATTGATATTTAAATAAATATATTTCACAATATGTTGCCAGGCTGCCAAAAAACAAGTACTTACAGCTACCTGACAGACTGTAATAAATTCCTAAAAACAATCTGGCTAACGTTAGGTACAGTTCATTCCTGCAGTTTGCTGTCCTGGTCTCAGCGTTGTCGCTAAAATTAGCTCAACCTGAATTGGAACAATGCTAACGATTAGCATCTTGCCATCGGATTTAATCACCCCCCTGCTAAATTTTGTCCACGACAGCCTTACATACTATTTCAGGGGGTAAGTAAAACAATATCAAACCTTTAAAAAAACGGGTCAACTATCCCCAATATTGGCTCTTTAAAATGATGCAACAGATGAAGATTTTAAAAACCAATAAGCCATGCTCATTAACATTTTTACAAAATAAAATTTGCCATGGGAAGCCGTGTGTTCAATGTACCAAGCTAGCGCCTATAGAACTCGACATCACCAATGCTCCATGAACCCGATTGGCTCATTCGAACAAGCACTCTCACTCACCAACTCACTCTCTCAGCGTACAAACACGCATTCGCACACTCACGCATGTACTCGCATCACACACACACACACACACACACACATACACACACACTCCAGAGATGGCGGGAGTCCACAAACAAGCTGGAGAATGAGGGCTGAGAGACAGTAAACTCTGTGCTGTACATGTACACTTCCCATTGCATCCTTTCCAGAACACACCCAGTACTGCATCCTGGCTGAGAATTGAAAACACACAGGCTACAACATCACACAATAGGCTTTACCACGGAAACAATATAAGCAGGTTCACGTATGGATGCTCAATGCTAAAAAATGTAAAAATATCTATGGTAATCTTATTAAAATAAGTAAAAACAAATGTGAATCCAGGCGCCATCAGGGACATAGCCGCCCCAAGTTCAACCATATACAATTGTACAATGGCCCTGATACAGACTTTAAATACACCAAGCGCCTGTATAAGCGAATATGCCTCTGGGCAAAACACAGGATTCTATACCGTACAAAGTGTGTGATTGTAACTTCGGACAATAAGCCGTGTAAGAGCTTAACGAAGCAAAACATTTCCAAGAAAAAACAAAATGGCGTCAACACACAACATGATTACTTGTTCATATTTCAGGAACATACTGAACTCCACACATTGACAGTTATGAGATCACAGTTACTTGTTGTATGCTACATCAAATAAATTGCCGTTAAATGGCTCACTTTAAATTCAAAATATGTTACCTTAGCTTTTATGTTCTCATAGCCACACCCTATTTACCAATTATATAATGGTTTGCTGTAACAGGCTACATAAGATCTAATACTTAAGAACAATTGGTACATTAAGGGTTAGCCTAACCCATAACTAAGAGAGGAACTAATGTTTTTAAGTGCATGGTCAAGAGTGTTTTCTTTGACTTTTTTTCTTTCTCCCCATATTCAACTCTCAAAAAGCTCCCACATCCAGTAGTGCCGTGGTTACAGGACTTTGAAGAAAGCTGACTGCCGGTTCAAATCTCAAGAGCAATTTTGCATCCCTAAGCATGGTACTTAAGAACCAAATCATTTGTCTTTCTGTAATATCACTGACTCATTATGTAGCACTGTATCACTGGCCCAGAAAAACAAATGCCCACCAGAACCCATTAGTGCCAATTACGGTGAAAAGTGCTGAAACAACTGGGCAAGTTAACCAATAGGCATCAGGATTGATTCCCAAGTTGGCACTGTGTATGAGCACGTCATGGGTAATTACGGTACCTGAACAGAGTCAGTAAGTATCAAGCTATGTAACCGGATAATGCGCCTGTAACAGTAACTGTAAGCCATAAAGGCTGTACGTTGTAAAAGTGCCCCGTAAAGCTTATGGGTACAAGTACAGTATGTGACCATACTGGCATTTGGTTTAGCCTATTACCTCTGCACTTTCCCTGGCATGTATGTTCATACTAATATAGGCTAGAAAAAATATTATTGAAACATGTGGCCAGAAAAAGAAAGGGATAACAAATCCAGGTTTCATAAGTGCCAATCGCCCCTTCTCCAAACAATAAAATCTCTTTAAAAGAAACCAAAACCATTGGGGATTATCCCATTCTTGCACAACACAGCAATTGCTTGTACAAACGGAGGTAAGTGATTTCGGTGAACAGCCACTTCTTTTCCCTGGGAAAATATGTTGCTACCTCCAGGTTTTAAAAAAAACATTTTGGTCTTTAATGCTTTAATACGGAGTACAAGCACCCAGTGGATCCGCCTACAATGGATAAGCTACTTAAACGAGCTCTAATATTTTGGTAACGTGCTCCAAATACATCAATGACCAACTGGTAAAATAAGATGTCGGTACGCCAGATCATGAATAGTATCTCAAAGACCAAATGGGCCCTTTGGCAAAGAAACATTTTGCCAAAGTATTGGTCGAAACAAGTCGCTTCAAATATCTAGAAGACAGCTTTATGCAGAAAGTATTGCTATAACGTTACCTATAAAACAGCCGCGGAATAATGTTCGCATGCAACGAACTTCAATGACAAGCAATTGCTTGAAGGGATATGAAGCTTTCTTTGACCAACACCATGCCATGTGCAGCAAGCAGATGAAATAAACACCTTATGTATTCATTGAAACATGGACTGTGCCATTCCTTGGTAAATGTTAAGTAAGTAAAAGTGATGTAGATTTGTTGACGTTAGTTAGGAATTAAATAATGGAAAGTATTTGGGTAACACTTAAACCATATCTTAGAAATAGGTATCGTTATCGTCATCGCTTGCCAGCTAAAAAAAAATCTGATCCGGAGTGGCCGGAGCCACAAGAAGCGATCTTCCAACTTCCAATACAGCTGCATGTCAAAAAGGTGTGTTGATTTCCAAATAAAACAATAATTACACATGAGTCAGTTAGCTATTGAGCAGTCGACTACATCGCTATCACGACACGACAGTGTTAACACTAGCAGTGCGTACGGTTTTCCTGTTGCAGTTATGAGCGGGAATCACGATATAAAAACGGCTAGCTAACCCAGGAGGGGGTGGGGGCATATAAAAAATAAAAAAAAGGCTTGCACGGTAGCTACAATAGGATGCAGTTTCTTTAAAACTAACCACACAGATTAATGAAGACGAACCGGGAAATGCACGGTAGCTAGACTGCTCGCTCGAAAATAATTTTTAAAACGACCCCGTGAGTGTTAGCATTGATAGCTAGCAACGAAAGTTTCTCTTCTAAATTCCACTTGTGCATTCACGATAACGACTGGGACGTGCAGACTAGCCAATCGTGGTTACATTTCTCGCCAGACGAACATGAGTGCTTAACGTTACCTGTTTTGGACGGCAGTTGACTATCTTCTTTCTGCACTTGAGTGATGATAGAACTTTCCATCTAACAAATGCACAGCCTCTCAAAATCCAATCCGTTCCCCCCAGACACAGGTACTACGAGATAGCTAGCTAGCGAGTTAGCTACCGTATCAATCTTCTTTGGTAAATGTTTTACTGTATCGAATATCAAAGTTGTATTTTTCTCGCTTGCTTCCTTGTTTTCTTATAAACATTGGTGAGGTGACTAATGTTTTCTTAATATTCCCTGGTTCGTCCGTCCTCTTTATTCGCTGTTTATACGGTATCAGCAGAGTCCCCCTGTCGCGATGAAAGACTTCGCTATTGCTCCAACATGGAGAATCCAGGCGAAAAAAGCAAAACAACCGAGGAAATGGGGCAATGGGCGGTTTCAAGTTCCCCTTACTACTGATAAACAACCCCGTGTAGCATATTTCTTAAGGATTAAATGGCAAATTGATTCCACAGAAAATGACTTTTATTCATGTCAAGGGGGATCGTTGGTCAAACAGCTTTAAAAACGTGCATTTTACTTGTTCGCTGTTTTGTTTTTGCCCCTTTAGAGACTTCCGAGGGCGCCTTGAAACTGCTCGTCGTCGCGGATTGGATCCCTTGGAAGTGGGAGTACCGGAGGCATTCTTCTCGGCTCTGCACGCTCCATACTGAACACATTCCAGCGCTCGCATGAAGCTAGGGCTATCAATAGCAATTTATGGATGGGGTATAACTGTAGTTGTCTACAAGAAAGCTAAATAACATTAATATGACTTCCGTAAAATATACAATTGTTCAGTTATTTTCTTTGGAAAAATGTAACGGCGTCATATTTATAGAACGCATAGCCTACTCTTCGATTAAAATCATATCCGAAACAAACGGTTTACCAATGAAACCTATGCGCCATGACGTAGTTGGATTGTGCATTGACAAACTGATCCCCATTTTGTCTGAGGACAAAGGAATATATTAGCTTGATGTCGTTTTTAGCTCTTGACATTTGGTTGCCTAGGTGTGTAAGGCTTTGTATTTTGACATACTGCACACCACACAAAAAAATGTATCGTGATTTTGTATGAGATGCCATGCATTCAAAGATATTTAATTGAATTGAACCCGTTACATTATTTGTACTTTTTCTCAATAAAATATTTGAAAGAATATGAATTTGTGATTTTTTTTTGTTGAAAAATTGAAGATAGTAATGTTTCGTGTGAGTTCTCTATTTTATTCTTAGAAGATGAATCAAGCACAATGTGACGTAATAAAAAAAAAAATTGCATGACACATTTAAAGCATGTTTGTGACTATAAATGTTTTCAATATGATGGAATTACATATAGTATTTCGTTGATTTGACTCCTAGCCAATGCCCTGTGATGGATTAGTGAGCTGTCCAGGGGGTATACCTGCTTCTCACCCAATGCATGCATGCTGGCATAGGCTCCACCCCCTACCCCCCTACCCCCCCCCTGTGACCCTGACCAGGAATAAGCGGGTTAGATAATGGATGGATGGATGGATGGATAGACAATGTCCGTAAGTAGTTGTCTGCCCTGCATGTGTGTATGGTTTCTCTCATCCAGTTCCAGATGTTATCTGTCCATGTGAACCCCGGCCTTCCACAGGGTCATGTCCCATTGTAAACACTCTGCCTGCGTCCACAGATCCTGGACCCATCTAGGTGAGGTCTGGTTCCACAAGCTCATTTCTGTGATTGATTTGCTAAAATGCCCTTGTTTGCTCCGTTCTATTCATGATTTATAAGCTCTCAAGTTCTTGTGGTTAAAGGTACACGTATTTGGAGGGAATGAGTAAACAGTTAAGGAAGGAGCTCTCGCACACTGTTTCTGAGAACTTCACCAGTTTTAATGTTTCACATCAGCCAGTGTTTTGGTACAAAGGACCTTTGCCAGATCCTGTTCTATCTGTGACATTTTCTATCTGTGAGTTGTTCTTTTCATTTATTTTATCTTCCACTATTTTTTCAGTGTCATTTCAATAGCCTCTATTAATCAGGATGATATGTTGATTAGTGTCCACTGCCTAAATATCTGTTAACAACACATCTAGCAACACAAAGAAACATGTGATTACACACAGCAACTTGTGATTTTTCATTTTTTGAAATTTAGTGCCTAACTGTGCAATAGCTCTTTGTTGGTCCAGAATTCAGGGTTTTGTTCCGAGTATTCTCCAATTATTTTAGCCAGATGTTTTCCACGTTTCCAGAAATCTTGCTGACAATCTATTAGAGCAATTGTTTTTCCCAGCTTGGCTCGAGTATGCACAAAAGTATATATGAGTCAATTCATTAAGACATTTTAAATGATTTTTGTGTGTTGGAAGTACTGCCCACCTTGATGCCCATGTTCACATGTACATTACTCTAATCTGATACAAATTAATGTTGATATATTTAGAAAAGGATGCAGTTTGACACAGCAAGTATTTACAAACCTTGTATAGCATTGGCAAATGTTGGTAACAGTAAGAGTAAGAGCAGTAAAGTTACAGGTGCTACACCGAGACGTCTGTTGACTTGTCTCCATTTTGAGTGGCTGGTCAGTATCAAGCCTGAGGCAAATCTTTGGGCAGTTAATGGGGTCAAGCAGAGGTCAGATACGATAATTGCAGTGACTTCAACTAACACTATTGCACCAAAAGCAGACACTCCACCAGTGTGGTTAAATGGGTTGGACTTCCCCATGCAAAGCAAAGCTCTCTTAATGCCACCATTGCAACTTGGGTGTGATCGCTATACTAACTGGACCCCTAGAAGAAAAAGGCAGCAGGACAGATGCTCTGAGCAAAGTATTCAGGATGAGAAAATCTGTGACGAGGCAGACACAATTTCAAGATTTAAGATTTCTCATTTCGGAATTTAGCAGATGTTCTCACACAGCTTACATATTTTCCATCCAATCTGTTTACACAGCTGGCTATATACTAAAGCAATTGAAATTAAGTGGCAGGCAGGATACAAGGGCAGCACCTTACCAGGGAATCAAACTCGCAGCCCCCGAGTAACGAGCTCAGTTCCCCGGTGATGATACACAGCCACCATAGAAGAAGAAATAAGTGTGTGATCAGTCCCCTTGGCCTCCGGTTCAGCTAGCTAATAGTGTCACTTATCGCAGAGTGGCCAGCAAGGCCCACCATTCAAAACTCACAACAGATCTTCGCCCATTACGCCAGGACTAAGCATAAAACAACAAGCGTAAATATAAGGTTAGCACAGTGCATTACAAGGCATCACCCGTCACAAGGTGGTGAAAATGAGAAAGGGTAGAATACAGAATTCACCCTAAGGTGGTATGTGCAGAGGAGACAGGCTTTGGTGACGGGAGGGATGGGCCAAGTCAGTTGCTCAATACTGCAAGCATTTTTGGGAAAATGGCTTCCCATCAGCATTTTACCTCCAGGAATGTTTGGGGTTGCATTTGCCTAAAGCCCCAAATTTATCATTTTACTCAGGCCGCCTGACAGCTATCTCCTTTTGGCTATTATGGCCTCTGCAAGCTTCCATTGACACCCCCCCACCCCCCCCCCAACCTAAGCTCTCTCTGTTTTCATTCAGTGGTGAGAGCAGATGATTGGAAGGACCTGGCCTGGCCCTGCAGACCAGACCATAGTCTGAAAACGTGTACGTGCAGAGAGAGGAGAGGAGGGCAGAAGAGGGGTGGGGTGTGGCAGACAGGGACGGGGGACCAGCAGGTTCTGCCGTCCCATTGGCCAAGACCAGACAAAAAAAAAAATCTATGAAAACCTGCACTAAAAAGTTGGGTCCTGAGAGAGACACGGTGAGAAACCCCCCCCCCGGCTAGAAAGACACCAGGATCCATTCAACACCTGAATCACCAGCCACTCCTATAAGAGCAGGCCGCCTTTTTTCTAGAGTCTTCCTATACTGTTCTTCCATTGCTGTCTTCGAATTCTTTCATTTTCCCAGGATTTAAGCTTGTTTGCCTGTTAAGCTAGTCAGGGAATATTTTCCAGTTTTATCCCGGATTGGCTCAAATGGGCCTTTCCATTTTTTCCACTCAGGAAAAACGGCCACTGTGAAGTGTTGTGTGACAAGCTGAGTATAAACACCTCCAAACTGATACAGCACCAACAATATCACAACAGAAAGGGCTGTGCTAGACTGAAATATTTTTTTACAGCCAGGGCAGGCAAACAATCAAAATAATGGGGAAAAAAATACAAATAAATGTGTCGTCGTTGTGCGAGTGCTTCAACCGGGGGCTCAAAATTGACAAGGAATGTGGCATGGAGTGTGTCACTTTACTCCACGCTTGTCAGTATAATTCCCAGTTTCTCCCTTTCGTCTCCTTTGCTGTGATCCCAGCACATTCCTGTGAGCTGAAAGGCGGAGAGGCACACAGCTGGCGTTGAGGCCCTGCACTGATTCCGGGGGAAGACGCGGACACGGAGCACAGACACCCCCAAACCGAAGAGGGGGCACGCCCCCCTAACACGCTCGCACGCCAAGATTTAGGTCGCAAAACTGGCAAGGCCTGTGGCTGATTCCAAACTGCAGCGTAGGACGTTGCGCAATGAAATGGCATGCTATCATTTTATTATGGCCGTTAGCTACAAAGTTATCAGTCCTCCATTTTGCAGAGGCAATGTTCTCCATTGGTTTGGAAAAGAAGCGGGAAAAAGCACACCAGTGGCAGTTCACAGAAATAAACAGTTAAATGAGGGCAGGAATTCCCTGCTAAACCACTGAGGTTTGACTTTAGTGGTGACATGAATTTAAGCAAAACCTCACTCCCTTTTCACCCCCAGCCTTCGCACAAAACAGCATCGGGCGTCGTGGTTTGGGAACTTGACTTTGTAGCTGTAAGGCTGCAACCGTAAGGCTTATATCTTGGTGAGGTAGTGCTGTTATACACTCGAGCAGCATTTCACTGAACCTGAAATATTTCAGTAAATATCCAGCTATTATTGTTTAAAATTGTTTCTCTTCATTGTGGAAAACTGTACTTCACCTAGACACTTCTGTTCTCACACAGAAAATGAAAAGAAATCAGAAACCAATGACTTGGGTCAAAACTTTCCAGAAAAAATGATGGCTTATTGGTCATTTTAAGTAGTTTGTACTTAAATAAATTTTCCCTCCTGCAAACTGCATAGCATTTGTAATATTGTCTTACCTGGGGAGTGGGGTCATATTTTTATGCCAACGCTAGTTATAACCTGAATTGAAATAGCCAAAAAAGGCACATCAATATTAATCAGCGCAAAAGCTGAAAAATGTGTGCTCACATGCTGGTGAGAAGGGTTTACTGCCCCATTTTAATTGTAATTAAATTAATTAAAACCAGAGCCTTTAACAGTTGACTGTAGTCCTATGGGTTTTATAAGAAGACATAGTATTCATGCTCCCACTTAACAGCTTTGGTAGTTATTTTTTTTAACATGTGTGTTTGGGTATAGTTTTATTAAAATTGTATTAATAACATTTTTTTTAAATATATATTTTTTTTTTTAAATTAAATTTTCCCAACAAAATTTATCATATCTTTCATATCTGTGTAGAGAGCTGCTGAATACTGAGAGAGCATAGAAGGATGAAACAATAGCTACAAACAGCAGAAAGTGTTACATTTCAAGACTCACACTTAAACTTAAACTTTAAAACTTTGTGAGGTGTTACTCTTACAGTTTCTCTACAAAACTCCCAAATGAGTATATATATTAGTATATATATTAGTATATATATAAATAAAGTATAGTTATTAACCCACCAGAATGCACACGAATGCTTGCTGGTCACTCTTGCTCTGAGCGAGTACAATTTAGCATTGTTCTATTATCATTTTTTAAGTGCATTTAGTTTTAAATTCAGCTATCTGAACCATAAGTCTACATGTAGTCTATAAATGTGTACAATATAATTCTATAAGTAATCAACCTGTATTTTAAATGTCTTTAAATCCATTGTCGAACCATTGTGTCATTTTTATACTGAATTCATTATATTGTAATGACTAAATATGCCATTTATATTTAATTCATATCTATAATGACATAATGTAATTACTTTGAATTAATATACCCTTTGTTTCAAAAATCTAAAATACTATGTTGCAGCATCTTTTTTGTAATTAGGAAATGATCCCTGAAAATCTGAGATTAAGAAGATTCGGAAATCAGTCAGGTTCATTCAAACCTTTGTGGTCCGAGATAAATGGATATTATTTATTTTATGTTTTAAATAACAAGACCAACAAGAAAATCATTGAATTACACAGCAGACCACTAGTTAAATAGATAACAACTGAGGTCTTATCTGAACTACCTGCAGTCCTGAATTATAAATATTTTAAAATCGATGAAACTGGGGAGCATATTTAACCGGTATGTATAGGCCAAAAGTATACAATGGAACCCTTTACTGCAGCTTGAAAACTTTCAAAAATGTTAATATTTTTACTCAAAAAAGTAAATATCTAAGCATAAATGCTGTGTCTGAGCTGCTTAAAAAACAAATCTAAATAGTTGGGACTCAAATTTACAAAGGTTTTGAATTTAGATTATTTTTATTGTACCATTATCATCACTGTGTGTATAAATTGAATGGAACAGTAAAATAACAGAACAAAAAAAGTAGAACAAATAAAATTAAAAAAATAAAAAGGATTTAAAGCAGAAGAAATTTAACTTCTTCATATTATTACATCTTCTCCAGTAACACAGATCCAACAAAATGTCTGATTAAAATAATGAACATTGCTGTATAATATTTGGTCATTTGGAAGAGTCTGATTAAAACAGTGAACATTGCTGTATAATATTTGGTAATTTGGAAGAGTCTGATTAAAATAATGAACATTGCTGTTTAATATTTGGTCATTTGGAAGAGTCTGATTAAAACAGTGAACATTGCTGTATAATATTTGGTAATTTGGAAGAGTCTGATTAAAATAATGAACATTGCTGTTTAATATTTGGTAATTGGGAAGAAATGGTCAGCGGTTCAACACACTATATTCTCTAGACATCTTAGGCATTTGAATACAATTTATTACTAAACATAATAATAATAATGCATTGCATTTATATAGCGCCTTTCTCGATACTCAAAGCGCTTTACAATGATGAGGGGGGAAACTCGCCTCTACCACCACCAATGTGTAGCACCCACCTGGGTGATGCAACGGCAGCCATTTTGCGCCAGTATGCTCACCACACATCAGCTGAGGTGGAGAGGGAGAGAATAATTTTTTTAGCCAATTAAACTGGGGGGATGATTAGGTGGCAGATTGAAAGAGCCTGGGTTGGGAATTTAGCCAGGACACCGGGGAAACCCCTACTCTTTGCGATAAGTGTCATGGGATCTTTAATGACCACAGTGAGTCAGGACCTCGGTTTAACGTCTCATCCGAAAGACGGCATCTCCTACAGCACAGTGTCCCCATCACTGCACTGGGGCATTGGGGTTTATTTGACCAGAGGGAAGACTGCCCCCTACTGGCCCACCAACATCACTTCCAGCAGCAACTTAGTTTTCCCCAGAGGTCTCCCATCCAAGTACTAACCAAGCCCACAACCTGCTTAGCTTCAGCCATTCAGCAGGCGCAGATTGCATAGTGGTATGGCTGCTGGTAAACATGGCTCCTATTCCTGTCGTCAGATATACAGTGGCTTCAGAAAGTATTCATACCCCATTGATTATTTCCCATTTTTCTGTGTTGTAAAGTCAAATTAAAACATATTTACATGGGATTTTTTCTACTCCTGTAGAAGTAATTATGTATAATGTGCAAATTAAATAAAGTATTTAGATATCTTTAGGATTATATTAAAAGTAAAAAACTGAAATATCACATTTACTTTAATGGTTTCTTCCCCTGGCTTTTTTCCCCATAGAGTTCTATGGGAAAATGAGTCAGGAGAAACAACCCTTGCAGTGATCCATCCACATCTACTCCATATCTGGCCGTAGAGTGATGGTTTGGGGCTCGTTTGATACCTTAGACCCTTGATGACTTATCGCCATTTAACCAGTCATGTGTTCCATACTGTACCAGCGTAATTTACAGCTGAATCTAGTCTCACCCCACAATTCCCATAGAGAGCCATTGAAATGCAAAGAGGTTATAGTATCGCTTGTAACAGTAAACGTAAATATGTTTTAAATTGACTTTGCAACACAGCAAAATGAGAAATAATCAATGGGGTATGAATACTTTCTGAAGCCCCTGGAGCATGTATCACAAAAAATGAGCAAACAATGCCTGCTGAATATATGAAAGAACAAACATTAAAATATGTTGGTGGCTGGAGTAATTGTAAGGTAACAAGAGAGAGGTCATAACAACGCCAGGTGGATGGAGATGGTGGACATGCTATCGTGACCCCAGGTGAATTCTGCATGTTAGGATAAGGGAGAACACGGCACCATGACACAGCACAGCTGTCAGGAATGACATTATCTCTATATGTGTTGCAGTGCTTGTGGATAATAAATATACAAAGCGCTGTATAACACTTAATACTCTGTACAATCATCCTTAGACCACTAGTCTGTATAGCCATAAGCAGTCTGAGGCAGGTGGACCCTGCCAAGCACTGAGAATGTGTAAATAACTGTAAGAAGACTCAAACAATATTACATGCTCATTGGCCATACTGGTTGCTTTCTTGTGCAATGAACAATGTTGGGGGGGGGGGGGGGGGGGGGGGGGGCACTACAGGAAGTGTTAAAAATGTCAAGTAATGTCTGCATGCTGTGCTGTTCCTCTAGCTGAGAATACAATAAGATATGATAATATCTGACAGGCACCTGGTGCTGTATCTTGACTTTATATTTTTTATATTTTGATGTCATAGGGCCTGTGGTATTGCACACATAATGGTGTGGAACCTGCACAATATTCTTTCCAAATATTCATACTAAATTATTTCACCTATATCATGCCACTTCAACAAGTAAAACTATGTAGAGGGACATAAACATAAAGGAATATTTAATGACAATACCCAGCCGTTCATTTTAAAGAACAAAAATGACTTGGTGTAAAACTTATGTACAAATATACAGTATAATAGTGCATATATCCCTGTATGCTGACTGACTGCTGAATGTTAACCGTGGCTGAATTGTACTTTTTTTAAAACTCTTTAAAGTTTTATACGTTTTTATGTTTGTTCACAGGTCTCTCTTGTAAAAGAGATCTTGATCTCAATGAGTCTATCTGTAAAAATAAAGGAAATAAATTATATATATATTTATGATCATCGTGAAATGGCAGTAAAATAGGTTAGACCCTGTGCAATCACTGTTTTTCTTTCATTTGAAGTCTTCATTAAAGCCCCAAGATAAAGATGCATGGTTGCCTTTCCCAAAGATTTTCAATAAGAAAATACTCAAATAAAACTTTTTATGCAAAGTGTGCCATTTCTAAACGCCAGAGCTGAAGGTCCAACATGGTGTGTCCTTTATATATGGATAAGTCCACTTCTGTCTGGGAGTCCACTAAACAGTTGCACTGCTGATTGGGAGTCCACTAAACAGTTGCACTGCTGATTGGTTAAAATTGTGAGTCCACTAAACAGTTGCATTGCTGATTGGTTAAAATATAAAATTGTGTGTTACCTAAGCAATATACGTGGCCACAGAATGACCATTGCCAAATCCTCCGCAAAGAAACAACCAAATATGAACATTTTTGTTATTGATTAGGACCATATTCAAAGATAGAATAGCACTGTCTACACCCCCCACCCCCTCAAAAACCTACAAGACTAATATAAAAGAGGAAACAAACTGAGGCTGAAAAACAGTTTTAATTTTGCAGTTGACAAAGTTATTTTCATACAAAAAAGGCGATAAATAAATCTGAAGCAGGATTACTTAGTTATTACTTATTGTGACGTCATGTGGCGCTGTAATGGCGACATGTAGTCCAGCTGTCTCTTGTGTTCGTGTTTGTTAATTTGAATGTATTTTGTTGTGTCGGGCTTTTGTCTTTTGTTTTTTTCATGCGCTGTG